>PVJO010033178.1:0-12424 GCA_004026905.1 Hystrix cristata
TGTCCGCTAAAAGGTAATTTCCTCTGCTAATTCAGCTGTTAGTAGAAGGTGAAATTGGCTAAGACAAACACTGAGAAATATCTTACTGTGGGTCTCCTGCATAACTCAACTGTGCAGGGCGTATCCCAAAGTGAACAATAATCGGAAAAGTAATCACATCAGGGTTGAACTGCTCACGATCCAGTTGATCAATGCGGACAGAGCTTGGTTTCTAGAAAAAAAAAAAAATCAAAGCTATTTATTCCCATAAGAAGTCTTTAAGTATTGACTTGAACCTAAGTAGGGAAGGAATTAATCAGATTTTTTTTTCTAGGAAAGCCTTGTCCCCAAAGGCAAAAATGTCATTTAAAATCCTTTAATCATAGGAGCTATATTACATAAAAACTATAACGTCACCCCTGCAAATGAGTCTATGCCATTTGGCAGAGTGAACAATGATTTTATCCTTTTTTGCAGTCTACACAGAAACCTTTAAAAATTAAACTTTTGAAAGGACACCTAGTCAGACAGAACTTTTCCTTAACCTCCACAAGGCACAGGGGAAGGATTCCACATCACAGGGAAGAGATATGCAGGCTTATTCTGCTTTAACTTCCCATTCCAAATGAATGGCTCACTTCTCCTTCAGAGTCACAGATGCCTCCATTTAAATTTTCCCCCATTATTTCTCAGTGTGCCTTGTATATTTCTTTTAATTCTACACCTTTGGATTAGAAAGTATTGTGGTAAAAAGAAAAAAAAAGTCAAATACCTAAGCTTTTTTATTATGTCCAAGAAGAACATTTTTGTATTTCAGCAAAGAGCCTGGTATGTTTTTTTTCTTTATGTCTAATAAGGGAGAAGTGAATGGCTGGTTCCTTCTAGAATATTTGTGAAATGTCTTTCATCCTGAAAGTTTAAATTCATGAAAAGATGGTAAAATCATGAAGAATATGGTTTAGCAAGCTTCTTGCTTAGAAACTCTGAGGGCAGTCCCTAATGAATGATTCAATTCACACTAGCAGTCTATGGGGTCTTTGGCTCAGCTGTATTCATGGCTAAGGCTACACACAGAACTGTTGCACACAGAGACCAATAAGCTTCACTCTGTCCCACAACAATGCCCAACAACTAGAGTTTGGTTGGTGGTTGGTCTGCTTTGTCTGTGGCAACAGGGTTTTAATACTAAAGCCAGGAAAGCCTCCAGTAACTGGGGCATGCTAGTCCCCTACATACAACTGTAGCCTCAGTCAGCCATTTATCAAACACAATTAGGTGATGAAAAGTACAGATTTGTGTAAATTCATATACATTGTTAAAAAGCTATTCAAAGTTGTTTTAAAAAAATATATTCAAATGTCATTTAATTAAATAATCAAAATTTCACTAGTATTTTGAGAAGTTAGCCTCTGCTCTAAAATTAGGTGGAAAAGATTTTGTTCAAACCTGATAAAATTATTTAAATGTACATTAACACTAGAACACGTTATTTTGATCTAAGAATTATATTCATTATTTTGTGCATCGAAGTTGCAGGCTACATTTTTAAAAGAGGAACTGTGCAATCAAGGAATGCTATTGACTTAATCATGTTTCCGTGGTTTTTAACGCCATGCTATGGTATCAATAAAGTAAAGAGTGATCTAAAATATCTGCAGTAGATAGGAGAAGTAGCAAGAGCCTTCTTACTCTGAAGACTAAGGCAGGAGGAGTTCGAGATCACCCTGTACTATATAGCAAGACACCCCATCTCAAAATTTAAAAAAAAATAAAAGGAAAAAAAGATCTATAGTATCTCTAAATTAAGAGGGGGGTTGGGGGGAAATGAATTTTAGATTTCGGCCATACCCTACAATATCTATCATACTATCTCTGTGCGAAAATAAAAAGTCTCGCTAATGACCAAAGTATTCCCTGGCAGAGGCAAAGTGCTTAGGGAGGAGGATTAATTCTTTTAAATTCGGCAACAATAAAGTATTTAATGTGACCATAATGGCTTGGAAAACTTAGTAAATTTCCCAATATTCTTGCTATTGGGCAATTCTTCAAAGCAAATACTGCAGAGGATAAAACAAGAGCGTCAGTTTTACCTTGCCCCACTAGTAATTTGTATACTTTTCAAGAGGATGTAATGAAAGGATGCTTCATGATAATAAACACTTTAAAAGAAGGAACTTCCACATGTTCCTAAGTCTGACATCCCAAATTACCTTTCCTAATTCATTTCTGATTATTTTCTGTTATAAATCTTTCACTCTGATTGGTCCAATCTCCTATCTTCAAAACTGGCCTTACACCATTTCAAGACTGTGTATTAATGGTGCCAATAATCAATGCAGTTTCTTAATTTCTCTGAGACCTCACTGTAGTGTTTATGAAGCTCTTCTGGCAGGCCTGGTCCAGTGATCTCTACTGAGACTAAAGACTTTACAGACTGGCCTGCTGGCTTGACATTCATCCCAGACTCCTTTCAGATACATATACCAAGTATCATATAAAAGCTTCAGTAGCACAGACTCATACAATGGTCCCCAGCAAGCAGTGGTTGAATGATGATGGTGACAAGTAAATGTCATCTGTGCCACTGGCTCAAAAACAGACAATGGGTAATGAGAAGCACATGGGGATTTCTTTAAACTGCAAACTCCTAGGCCTCACTGCCTGAGCATATGGGTTGGGTCAACAGAGAATCTCATGTGTCTGTGTGTGTGTGTGTGTGTGTGTGTGTGTGTGTGTGTGTGTGTGTGTTACTGGGGAATGAACCCAAGACCCTCACACTGAACTACATTCCTAGCCCTTTTTTACTTTTCATTTTGAGACAAGGTCTCGCTAAATGGCTAACTTTCCCAGGCTGGGCTCAAACCTGTCATCCTTCCAGAGTGCTGGGATTACAGGTGTGTGCCACTGCACCTGACTCCTTTGTCTTTTTTGCAAAGCTCTCCAACTGATTCTAGATTTCAGGAAAACTTAACAATGCTACCGAAGGAAGCCCAGAGTAAAGATGCTCCAAAGTGTCCTTGACAGAACAACTAAGATGAAAATGTAACATGCCCCACCCTCTGAACCAGCTCTAAAAGTAACAGAATAAAAATAAATTCAACTGTTTAAAGAAAAATAAAATTCGCAGTCTTACTCCTGTAGAGCTACTACATATTTCTTTTGAAGTTATTTTAATAATGATTTATGTGGCTTAATGGTGTAACAGTAAAAACTGTAGGATTTTTCTAGTCCGAAGCAAGTTTTATGTTTAAACACATTTTTATTAAATAATTTCACTTTCTGGATTCATTTAAAATCATCAGTATTCCTGCTGTAAACAGGGAAGCGGGGAGCAGAAGGGAAGTGTGGGGAAAAAGGGGGAAAACCAAGATACATCATGTAGAAGTACAAAATAACCTGACGAATGTGAACATTATGTATACAATGTACCCATACATGTTCTTGGCAAATAAATAAATAAATAAATAAATAAAATCATCAGTATTAGCTGGAATGTTTTATTTGCAAATAGCAACATTTTGTTTGTGCAGATGTTACTGTCATGCTATAAAAAGCAGATCCACAGTTTACATGTTATGAATCAGGTTATTAAACAATTAACAGCTTTAAAAAACAAAAAGGAACAGCTTTGTTTAAATAGCTTATTCTGTTTCTTTACATAGACTTATGTTAATTCTCCATTTCTGCAAAATTTATCTTAGATGCCAATATATAATTATTTCATGAAACAATAAAATAAGGAAAAAATTTCCTAATAAAGAAAATTCTGTGTTTTATAGGAAAGAATTAGGGTTTTTTGCTTTGTTTTCTTCTGTTACTGGTAATGGGGATTGAATCAGAGGCTTCATGCAAGCAGTCTTTTTTTTTTTTTTCAAAGACATGGTCTCACTAAGTTGCCCAACCTAGACTCAAACTTGCAAATCCTGCTGCCTCGGTCCCCCAGTCTGGGATTATAGGTATACACCACTGTGCTGGCTAGAATCTACTATAAAAAAAAAAATAATAATCAAGAGGCAAATTAAGTAATAAGTATTTGCAATATTATGGCAAAGGATAAATGGCATGAAAGAAAATCAGACAAAAGATATTAAAAATGAAGTTTTCCAAAGAAAATATGAATAGACAATAAATATTTAAATTATCATTTTTACTAGAAACCAAAAGAAATAAAAAACTGAACTAAATAATAAACTTTTTCCTATCAAAATGGCAAAGCTGTTTTTTTCTTCAAACCCATATAAGCAGTATGAAGAAATGGATATTCTCAGATATTTCTGGTCACAGTACAAATTTCATAACCTTTCTGGAAGACAATTTGCAGCACATACCAAAAGCTTTAAAAATGTGTGTACCTTTAGGCAGAATAAATTTACTAATCAGGTGAAATGACTACTAAATAGTCCTAACTGCATGTTTGTGTTTTTGTTTTCTGTGATACTGGCCTTTCCACTGACCTAGGTCCTCAGCCCTTTTTATTTTTATTTATTTTTTTTTTTTTTGAGGCAGGATGTTACTAAGCTTGTGTTCAAACTTGGATCCTCCTGTCACAGCCTCCCAGAGTGCTGGAGTTACACCAGTACTATCACTATCTTCTTTACTAAATGTTCAACAGAAAAAAAAATTCAAAGGACAAAAAGCAGTTAAGTACTGAAAACTTTTAAAATGTGCTGTTACTGTTTTTGTGAAACATCCAAATGTGCAAACCAGATCATACCGTTCCGGGGTTGGTAACAATCATGCCTTTGCATTCTTCTGCGTATTTCTGCCACTCCAGCTCCTCCCACTGCAGCATGTTGGCAATCTCCTCCTCCGGTACTAGGGCTTTGCTACACCGTAACAGGTACAGAAGGATCTGGTGCATTGACAACACTTCCTTACCTCCATCTTGGGTTGGAGCAGAGAGAGAGAGGGGGAAAGGAAAGCTACTCAATTAAGAGCAAATCATCAGTCGAACAAGGAAAAGCAAGACAATGGAGGTAAAAGAGCATGTCTAAAAAGGTAATTTAAGATTTTATACAGCTTAACCAGGTGCCAAATAATACTAAAGTCATTTGTTTCATTGATGAACAGTGCTCATAAACCATCTCATTTACTAAAATGGCAACAACACTATAAATGATAAAAGGTTCCATTTGTGAGGTATGAATATAAAAAAAGTGTCTGCCTAAATAAATTTAAAGCCACCTAGCATAAAGAACCATAGTTTATAATACACAAAACCATGTTATGTCTTAAATATTTTATCATTCTTTCTAGGGTAACAGATGAAAGCTCTTTAGAAGTGATATTATGGTCTTAAGGAAATTCTAAGCTTTTATGAGATATTTATGGATGTTTTCAATAAGCCATTGCTGCATTATGGTCTAATTTTTGGTGCTAATGTGCTGCACCTGCCGTGATGAACAAAACTAAAATGGTGGCACTAACATCACAGAAGACCATTATAGAGTTAGTACACAGAGAAATACCAAGTGTTCTGAGGCTCACCAACTACACAGGGTAAAAACAACAAAGGGCATAATTAAAGTGCCTTGGAAGAGGACAATCTAGTACTTGATGAAGCAAAGACATTCATCAAATGTGGGCATTAATGTGAGGTTTACAGGCTCCTGCCTTCTCTCTGGGTTTCGTTTCCTGACCAAGATGGGCAACCCGTCTGGTACCTATTTTCTTTGCCTACTCCTACCTAAGGAGGGAAAAGAACCCTGAAGGTTTAGAGGGCAATTACGGCCGTCCATGAGGCAGGAGCTATACTACAAGCAGTAGTGTATGGCCAAACACTTCATGGACAAATAAGGGCAGCAAGAGCAGAAGATGGTGGAGATGGAATACACAAAAAAAGGTCCTATTTAGGTTGGAGGAATTGGTGGTACACAGGAGTCTGAGTACTAAAAAATAAAGATGATAAAACATTTTAATACAACCTCCTGGAGGGTAGAACTTGGACAAGCCAGCATACTGGGGAGAAAAAGGAGTTAAGACCAAAATTTATTTGAGCTGTGCTTCTCTATCTAAGGTGCTGCTCTGAAACTGGAGCACCTTGTCATCCAAATATTCATTCAACAAGTATTAAGTGAGCGCCTATCATATAGCACTGTGATGGTTGATTGATTGTGTCAACTTGTAAGAGAAGCTTAACTAAATTGGTTTAGCAATTCTACACCCTAGGGTGTAGAAGATCCACCCTAGGGTGGCCCATTCTTTAGATGGTATAAAGGGGAAATGAAGAGGGATCTAGGCCAGCCAGCTTCTTTGGATCGGTTTCGCTTCCTTTGGAGGAGCTCCAGAACTCCAGACCTTCACCTGGATACTTCGGACCTCTAGACCTTCACCTGGACCCTTCAGACCTTCGCCTGGATCCTTCAGGCCTCCAGACCTTCACCTAGATCCTTCGGGCCTCCAGACCTTCAGCTGGATCCTTCGGACCTCCAGACCTTCGGCTGGGCCCTCCAGATCTCCAGCTTGCAGATGGACCCTCTGCACGCTTCCAGGCCTGACTTGTAAGAAGCCTGAGGAAGCCAAATTGTAAGCTCTCAAATATTCATATATCTACCATTGTATCTGTTTCTCTAGAAGCACCTATCATACAAGCACCTATCATGAAGCAGGCAGCAATCTAGGCCCTGGGAACACAGCAGTGATTCAAGTAGCCAAACTCCATCTTCCCAAAGGTAATGTTCCAGTGGAGAGGAAGAGATTAAAAAAAAAAAAAAAAACCTACTACATAATAGGACAGCTCAAGATGAGTGCTATGAAGAATTTATCTGGGCAAGGGATTAGAGCTGTATTTAAAAGGACAGTGAGGGGAGGTGTCTTTGAAGAGGTGGTGTATGAGCAAGTAAAATGTGAAAGAAGCAAGAGAGCTCACCATGTAGCTACTGGTGAAGAGTGCCTGCAGTGGAAAAGAAAGAGCAAAAGCGCAGAGGTGGAGTAGGACTAGTGTGTTCCAGCAGCTGCATGGAGGCCAGTGTGGACGGTGTGAAGTGAGGAGAGAGTGAGAGAGGCAGCAGGAAATCAGACTTAAACCTGCAGTGGGAGCACATTCTTCACCATTATGTGTAAGGCGCCGTGAGCAGTCTGAGGCCCGCCAAAAACTCAGACTCTGTAGGCCCCCTGATAGTAAATAAGATAACAACAGCTAATCACAACAGTTCCTAGAAGAATCTTTGTAGATAAGTCTAAAAATAAAGTCTTTTTAATCAAAAATACTGAGCCTCTGAAAAACATAATCGTTCAAGTGACAAAAACCACAAAATACAATCAAACATCATGAAAATGTGTTCAGTCTACTAATTCACATTAGTGTTCATAGAAGAGAAATATTTTTTATCTCATTATAAAGCATCTGTCTTAAACCTAAAATACACTTTTGATTAGCAAATTCCCATGGTGTTACAGATTGACTGCTTTATATCCCTTCATAATAGATGTTCAAACCCTCACCTCCCAATGGGATGGTATTAGGAAGTGATTAGGTCAGGTGAATGAAGTTATGCTTTCATAAGAGACAAGACAAGGCTGCGTTGACTCTGCTGTCCATCATGCAAGGACACAGTGACAGGATGGCTGTCTGTAGATAGGAAGCTGGCCCTCGCTAGAACACAGCCATGCTGACTCCGGTCTTGGACTTTCAGCCTCAATGTTTATTGTTTAAGCCAGTCCGTCCATAGTGCTCTTTTTCTAAGAGCACAAACTAAGACACATGGTTGGGTACATACTTCCCTGAGTCAGGGTCACAGTGCGTCTCAATCCACCTGCATGTGATAGGTGTTCTTCAATCAGTGATGTCCCCTCTTCACTAAGTACTGAAAATCCAAGATGCCTGCCTCTTGGTCTGAGTTCAAGATCATCTCTAATCTTACAGGAGATTGAGGTGAGCAGGCAGACGAGAAAAATTCTAAAGCTAAAATACTCGACCGTAACCTGCATATGCATTCATAGAAAGCAATAGGAATGAAGAAAACCTGGACAGCCTTGAAAACCTGGCCACATTAACTAGATTCATCAGTCACCAAGAAAAGAGAAAGTGGCATTTGGCTTGTAATCACTACAATGTAGTAAGATTATTTAAGAGAATTGGGAAGAATACTTTACTACTTAGTCTAAGATATTTCAAGGAAGAGTAGAATGTTGTTTTCCTGTAAGAATTTTTAAAAATTCCTCTTTTACTAGGGAAAGGAATGGTGAAAGGAGCAAATACACACAGATCCAAACAAATAGCACCAGTTTCCCCAAAAGCATTTAGGGTTGGCTGATCCCAGAGTACTTCAGATAGATGTAAAACGGACCATGAACACTGAATTTAAAGTGAAAAAAACTTTTTTATGAACTTGCCAGGAGAGGGGAATACTTAAGCTTGCAAATCAGCCCCTCTGTGCTAAATGAATGATACAGGCACCACCCAATTTAGGAGAGGAGCAACTGCAAGATAATAAACAAGACCACTAAATGCTAACTACCTACTTTCCAGTGCGAGTTCAAAGCTGCTGATGAGGGAGGAGTTTTATAGCATAGAAACTAGACATAATTAAACAAACAACAAAATATACATACCAGATGCAAAGCTGCTAAGGCTGAGAAGAAACTCTAAATCCCCGCTAAAATCTGCTAAATATTTTACGTGGCAGCTAAACCATAAAAGGAAAGTTATTTACCACTATGGAAAAGTAGAAACTCAGGACAGGCAACCTGATGTGAAAGGTTCATCAAGGAAGGGGAAATTGAGACTCTGCTCTATATTTGGTATGGGGCTCAACCTTTATGGAAATACAAGAGGAGGTGGATTAAAATTAAAGAGTCCTCAGGGCATGGAGCATGGGCTATATCCCTCACACCCAGCCTAGCAAAAAAAAGACACTCATAAATATTTGTGGGATAACTTTCTGAAGCAGATAAATAACATAGCCACTTGCTCCCAGACTACCATGAATTTACTAATGTTAATGAATTGGCGCTTAGGATTTGTCTGCTTTGCTACATGTTTATGTTGGGGATTTATGGAACTATGTCACCAAGGGCTGCAAAGTAATTTTTACCTCGTTGGCTGGGATAAATAGGACATGATATAAATGAGAAATTAGAGCGGGTAAGCTAAGGTTAGCAGGAATTTTGCCAGCTCTGGGACTGGATCTGTGACAACGGCTCATTATTCGGGAAGAACTGGAGTTTGTGTTTCAGGGAATGAATCTGGACAGTCATTAATGAACTGACAGACTTTATAAACTGTTTCTTAGAGACCCGATTCTCTCAGTTTATATTGCTTGATTATTTATATGGTTATTTGGAAGAGGGGGCAATTTGTTAGGGAATTTGTATTAAGTATATGGCGCTTAAACAAGTATTTATCAACTGTACAGCACCCAATTTTAAGAAATAGCAAAAAACCTTCCTTTCTCCACACTTAGAATAACTGCATAAATGCATTATCATGTCGTTTGTATATTCCTACAATCAATTGATATAATCATATTTTCTAAAATCTGCATTAACAATGGGCATTTTCTAAATTTCCCAAATACAAAGTTATATGAAGATGCTGTATCAGTCCGTGTTTCTTCAAACTACATTTCCCTTTTGGAAATTTGGAGAGTCTCTCTCACCCCTCTGGTTTCCTGCCAGAGATAACCAAGAACTATGAAATACTCCTTCTGATGGGGCAAATTCCAAAATCAATTTGCTAGACAGTCAATTCGCAAAACTCAATGTTTCATACAGTAATGATACACGCCCGTAAACAGGCTTTCCCTTATGTGCAATCTTACAAATTGTCCTTTGCCCCAGCCAGTTACAGTCAGAATAAAACCTTCAACTGGTATGTAACCAATGGCAAACAAAGGGAAAAGTGGGATAGGAAAAAAACAAAAATTTGAGAAAATTCTTAACATCTCAAGAAACTGGCTGCTTTGTGATTTGTCATTTAGCAAATTGATCTGTATCCAGTAATCCCCACTTTAAACTATTAAGTTTATTAACTTTGTAAATCTGTTACTACAACTGAGACAGCTGTCTTTAAAATGGGTAAATTGAGGAACTGGATAAATGTAATGATGAGTGACAAAACCTGACAAAACTTGAACATTCGGGGCTGGGGATTTAGCTCAGTGATTAGAGCACTTGCCTTGCAAGCACAAAGGCCTGAGTTCGATCCCCGGCACCACAAAAAAAAAAAAAAATAAATAAATAAAAACTTGAACATTCAATAAGGTATTATAATAAGTTGATATAAATAAAAAGCAAATGAGAAGATTATGAAATGCTTAAAATATCTGAAAACCTACTCAGTTTCAAAGCAGTTCAAGAAATATACAAGCTGACAATGATAGTACTTTTGCTTATCAGATGAACAAAATTATCAAAGACTAGTACTACCCAGTGTTGACAGGTGGTAGAAAAACTACTTTTTATAAAAACTATTGGTCAGAACTACAAATTGGTATGTCCTTTCTGGACAGAATGTGGCCAGCTTTCCAAGTTTAAAATGTACATACTATCTTAACAAGTAATCTCACTTCTAGGGGAGGGGAAGGAGATGCCAAGTGCTGAACAGAATGTGAAATAATTTGAACTCTCATATACTTTTGATGGGAAGATAAACAGTATTGTCATCTTGAAAAACTGAAAGTAAGTACAAAGTTTAAAATAAAATCACACCAAAAGACATGCACAGGTCTTCGGGGAACATATACCTGCTAGAGCTAGAGCACACGTTCACTAAAGATCTGTACGTGTCCTTTAAGGGGTATTTTTTTAATTAAACTTTGTACTTACTTTCATATTTATATATGAAATCTGAAAATACTCAAGTATTCATTAATCACAGATAGGTTTTAATTATACCATAGAAAACTATACAGCAGTGGGAAGGAACCAACTACAGTATAGTTAACAGCAACAACACATGTCTCCAAAACACACTAAACAAAAGACAGAAACAAAAGAGAAAATGTAATTCTAGTTTTTAGAGTTCAAAAACAAGTAAAACTAATACATGGCATTTCAAGTCAGAATAATGGTTTCTACAGGGGACCTGGACAGTGACCAGGAAAGGGTTCAGAGGGCTCTTGGGTGCTGGTATCTTAATCTGGATGCTGAGTTCACAGTCATATTTACTTTGTGAAAATTCACTGTATTCTATAAGTTGGATATGTGCACTTTTTAATATTTATGTTATAGTTTGATAGAAAGTTTACTTTTAAAAAATGAGAATACCAAAAAATGTTTGAAAAGCACATTCATTAGTAACCAAAGCATGAATACTTAAACAAGGTACTATTATGACCAATTAAATAAAGTCAATAAACAAGTATTCACGGAGTCTCTGACACGCATCAAGAATTATATTAGCCTTGGTAATACAAGAAACAGATGATATTTACTCTTCGGCCTCATGGAACTCACCACTGAAATTTTTAAAAAGTAAAGAATGATGGAAGGAGAGAAAGAAGAGAAAAGGATGAGTGGACCTAAAATGTTAAAAAGAGTAATAATGCATTTTTCTGGCAGTATATGATTCTTCTGACAAGAAATTTGGCACTATATATCACAATCTTTAAAAACATCCATCTGCTCAATGAATTATTAAAAAACAGAATGCAAATCATATACTAGAATGACAATTATGTGAAAATTCTTACACATAAAAAAATAAAAACATATCGAAATATATATTTTTTTAATTCACTCTTTCCTGTTTTGATTTGTTTTGTTGTTGTCATTTACAGCACTGGGGATTGAACCCAAGGCATAACGCATGCTAGGCAAGAGCTCTACCACTGAGCTGCTACATCTCCAGTTCATAATTCTCTTTTCTAGATGATCTTTTTTTTTTTTTTTTAAATTTTAAACCAAGAACATGTATTGGTACATTCTACATACAATGGTCACATTCATTACATTAATTCTGTACCTATACATGATGTATCTTGATTCTCCCCCCTCTTCCTCCCCTCCCCTCTGCACCCTCCCTCCCTATTTACAGCAGGTTCATTCATCATCTTCCATATTTTCCCATTTCCCTCTCTCCCCTGTTGCCTTTCTGCTTTTCCCCTTTTTTCCTTCTAGTACTCCTCTCCTCTGCCCACCATCCTCCTTTTATAGAATATCTATTACACCTCTTTGTCCTTATTTACAATTATGGTCTCTCATATCAGAGAAACAATTCGATGTGTGCTCATGAGTGTCTGATTTATTTCACTTAAGAGTATGTTCTCAAGAAACATCCATTTATATATGAATGACTCTTGTTTTTCCTTTTTTATGGCAGTGTAGTACTCCATAGTGTAGAAAAACCACATTTTCTTTAGCCATTCGTTGGTTGTTGGGCATTTAGGTTGTTTCCAAGACTTAGCTATTACAAATTGTGTTGCTATGAACATGGTGGTGCATATGTCCTTGTGGTATGACGATTTTAATTCTTCTGGGAAGATCCCCAGTAGGGGAATAGCTG
>PVJO010033179.1:0-11519 GCA_004026905.1 Hystrix cristata
CCTATTTGTTACTTTCTGCTCACCAAGTCGATTAGCATTTATTGTAGTTGACTCTAGCCATGATCTGGAGAATGGCCAAATTCTTAAGGTCCTTGTAGCCTAGATTAAGGGTTTTCTGGAAAGTTAATATATTCCTTAATAAAAGAAATAAAGAAGAGCTTTATTACCCCCTGAGGGTTAGGGGAAGGGATCACAGCAGCAGCTGCATATTGGATACTAGGGGTTATTTTGATTTTTCTGGAAAAGCAGTTGCCGTTGGACTCATGACTTGATTAATTTATTGTAATCTATTGTATTTCTTTAAGATCAGTGTGGCTTATTCCTAGTTCAAATAGATAAATTGAAAGAGCGCATGATAGGAATAAGTTCCCCCACCTATTTTAAGTTCTCAATGGTGACGTTCATCTCTCTCTAGTCCCTGTAAGAATGCGGTTTTTCTATTGGTTTTACCAACCTTGTCATGGACTACTGTGGTCTTATTTTCCAGTGCCAGGGATGTCTCTCTAAAATAGTTATTCTGTGGCTAGACCAGGACAGATATGTGCTTACTCTGGGAAATATGGGGCTCTCATACAGATAGTTAGGCAAGCTAAGGATAAGATAGGTAATCTAGTGATATTTAATGGGCTGTTAAATTTAAAGTTCCCTTGGTGGAGGCCAGGGCCAACTTTCTGATATTTTTAGGGTCCAGCTGATTAATGTGTTATATCCAGATTAATCAGTTTCAGGGCCTGGCTTTTTGCTGAATGGACATGGGTACCACTTTGGAACCTTTTCCCTACACTCTCCTGAAACTAAGAATTTTCAAACATACCTTCTTGGTTCCAAAATAAAACTTGTCCTATGCATTTGAGAAAGGAACATAGGAGCTATGCTTGCTTGTCCCTCGGGCTCCTGAATCTTCCCGTGCTGGCTCTACCATTTGCTCTGCCTTCCTGCACACTTCATGTGACTGCATCCCGAGGCATTTGCTGAGTTCCTCAGTTCTCTGATCTATTGTAGGAGCATTACTAAGTTTTATTGATGAGAAAGCCAATTCCAGATTCTTATCCTTGAGATTCTGTAATCTTCAGAATACTTTCTATACCAACAACCAGTTTGAGTTCAGTCAACAAAAAGAACCCCTCAAAATTAAAATGGGAAGAAATAGATCTAAGAGTTAAAGCTTCATAAAAGTAGAAAGATCTTTGAGAATCAAGGTGGGGAAGGCTGTAGCGAGAAGGTCATAGTCACTGATGACTATTGATGTGAGTGACCATTTGTAGCATTTGTTGAGAAAGTTTCTACCCGTGAGGGAAAAATATAGCATTTTAAAATAATTTTTACTCATAATATTAATGACCAGCTCTGCAGTATTTAGACATGTGAAATGTGGGCTTGCTTATGTACTTACTTGGACTTTACAACTGGCAAGGGCAAATTGGCTTTGTATTATGATATGAATTTATAGCCTTTCCTTGACAAAGTCTTTGTTTTGCCAAAACCGTGGGTTCATTTGCTATGTATTCCTTACTTATAATATTTGACCAAAGCAAATTTCCTGTTTACTATAGTATCAGTCAGCTTTGATGCTTCTTGGTGATTGTCTCATAGTACTGATGTTGAGTCTTGAAACTATTGTTAAGTTTGTATTAACTAAATAGACCATCAGTGTCTTTATTGTAGTATACTTGCATTTAATAGAATAATTTATTGGTAATACTGGAAAATATTTTAAAGTAATTTATCCGTATAATTAAAATAGAAATAAATTACACATAATAAAGGTGTGGAGTTCCCTGGGAATGGAAAGTGGGCATTATCAAGACAAAATTTGGGGGTAATTTTTGGCTTTTCCTTTGATATCCCACTATACAAAGATGTTTGCTTTTACTTGTTTACAATTCTTGGAAATATTTTATTTTAAAGTAGCTTTCTTAAATAAAAAAGTTTAAAATAAACTTGATCTAACTCAAGTCCTTATTTTGTATTGGAAGTTTAAATCTAGGAAAATAGACCTTGCTTAAGGTCACATAATGAAATAATGGCTGACCTGAGAGTAAAACCCACTAGTCCCTTTCCAGTCTTTAGATAAATACTGTTTATAGATATGACAGAACGCTTAGGGCATTTTACAGAGAAACATAAAATGCTGCAATAGCTCATTTTTACTTAAATACAATTAGAATTTCATGTTAATCAAATAATGTATATTATAACATCATTATATGAACAGAAACAGATATGAAGCTCCCTCTCACAGACATACACACACACACACACACACACACACACACACACACACAATTTGAAATGAAAAACGTTCAATTTTCCCATGTGATTGTTTCCCTTAAACTGGGAAAATGCAGTCTTGGTGGCAGAGCACCTAAGTGAAAATCCACTGTTCTAGTTGCAGGTGTAGAATTTGAGAACCTGATGCTACTTCAAGCCACCTTCCACTCACATTTTCCAAGGCTCTGATTAAATAAGGTTATGACTAATCTTTTATGTATTTAATATGAGCATTTATTTTGTGTAATTAAAAAATAATTACTTTTTTCTCTTTCAGAATTCTTTTTTTTTGCCAGGGATCGAACTCAGGGCCTTGCACTTGCTAGGCAAGCACTCTAACCACTGAGCTAAATCCCCAGTCCCCTTTGAGAATTCTTGAGGAAGTAAAATTTTTCTGTTCAGAGATTTAAAATGCATTCTCAAAATGTGTTCTTTAACATCTCTGAGTCTTCAGTTGAAAAGTATAAAGATTCAGAGAACTGCATGGTTGCTTTAAATTCTTCTGTGATATAAATCTTATTATTTTTTTGTCTCTGATGCATCAGCACTTTCTCCTAACCTAAATAGACGATTAATGTATCATGAATAGTTCAAATATATGTTCTAGGGTTGAATGTCGTAAACATTAGTAGTTCCCAGAAGTATCAAGATAAAAACGAAGTTTTACGTGTGTGGAATCTTAGATCAAATTGGAGTTACTAAAAAATCTTCTAATTATTTAACCTCTTAAAGTCTACTTTGCCAGACATTTCACTTACAGTTGGATTTTACATGATAAGTACATTCAGTAGTGTGATAACTCCTGCAGGGATTGAGAAGTTCAGTGTGTCGTCTCATTGTGCATCTGTAGTTTTCGAAATTTATCTATTACATGTTTCTCCTTTGAGATTAAGTGCAATTTTTAAATATAACAAAGCTGTTACGGAATGGTGGATGTGGTTTGACATCTTGGAGTATGGTGACTGTGAGGTCTGCCATCATCAAATATGGAAGGCATTCATTCTATGTGCCAGATATCCTGCTGGTGATCCTGCTAGTGGAGAGGGGAAAAAATACGGCTTCAGAACCTTAATCTTCAGAATGTGTGATGCAATAGATGAAAATGTGGGAGGCAATGCTCATGATTATACAGATGCCTGGGGCAGCCAGGCTAGGAATGTTAATTGGTGAGAATCAGTGTGGTGACTAAGAAAGATTTAAAAGTGGCCCACAGGTATAAAGGAAGTTTTCCAAGCAGAAAGAAAGGATGTTTTAGAAAACAGTGAAAAAAATGGTTCTTAGAACATTGTGGGGAAACTTGATGTTAGGAAATGAGACACATTGACAGTAAACAGAACTGCTTAGATCTGGGGTTGAGATAAAAAAGATTTTGTTTTCTTAGGGACAAAAAGGATGCTTGGGAAATTAATTCTGGCCACAACATTTGAGGAGAATTCAGTGCGGAAAATGAGGATGAAGAGCAGTGCTAGATAATGACTTACTAGAAAACGAAACGCAAAGATTAAAACCAAACACTGTGACATTTTAGCCTAAAACTGTGTTTCTTACCTTTAATAATTCTGTCCTGAGCTGATCATTGTGCCTTTTCTTACTATGGCTATTACAGTCCTTTCCACTTTCATCACATCTCCATTACTTCCTTAAAACTTTATTCTAAGTAGGCTTTCATATGGGCGGCTTTAGCAAATATAAAGAAGTTAAGAAAGTGATCCCCACTGTAATCAGATTAACCAAGTAAAAATGCAGAAACCCAAATAAATATGAATTTCAGATAAACAGTAGTTCTACTATAGCTATTTCTCATGCAAAATTTAGAAGATGCTTACACATAAAAAAGTTCATTGTTCACCTGAAATTCAAATTTAACTAGGTGTTCCACAGTTGATCTGACAACATAGTCCTTCAAATTTTTTCTCCAATAATTTTTTTCTGTGTATCATCATTCATTAGCTCATTTATTCTCATTTCTTGGAAGAGTCATTCTTTCTTTTTAAGGCTAATCCTTCCTTTGTATTCTTGATCCCATTTAGTCCTGTTTTTTACTCATCAGTCATTTTTTCCATCTTATTCTAATTTCTTTCTTCTCTGCCCCAAAGTCTCTTTCTTTCTCTCTTATTTGCTCTGTTTTTGCTTTTTTCTCTGTGAATTAAAATATCTTTATCCTAACAAAATTTTCTCTACAGCAGAAAAAAAATTGTCAGGCTTAGGGAAGGGGGAGCAGTGTGTTATCTAGAAGCTTATTTCCAAAAAGTGACAATTTGAGAATTCATATGGCAGCCAAAGAAGAAAAGAAATTGGAAGGCAAAACAGTTACTCAAACAAATCAAAACAAGTTTTAATTTTTTTTTTTTTTTTTTACTATTTACCAAAATCTTTGGTTCAGGTACTCCTAAGTATTTATGTTTACAGCTCTTTTAATTCTTAAAATAACTGTATGTAATGTTTGCACTTGTTCTCAAATAAACTAACTAAAACTTAGTAGGATTAAAAAAAAGAATATTTGCTCATGATGACTCAAATCCTGAGTGGTAGCACAGGCATTTGAATCTAAAGATTTTTCTGTAAAATCTATGGGATGGATCCATGAGTAATTATTACATAAGTAATTTAAATAAATGAATACCTACACGATTTCTTATACCAGTTTCATCTTGCTTTTGAACTCTCTATTCTGCCATTAGTGTGATTAATATTTACTCTAGTTATTAACTGGGTGAAACAAAAATGCTTAATTTTTAGTGGCATGGGAAATGTGGGAAATTGCTTGACACTAAAATAATAACTTGGTCTACCATAAAAATTTCTGAGTCTCTTTTAATTAATCAAGCTTTGGATATGCACAGAAATTTAATGTACCTCAGGCACTAATGTGATAGAAATGTTGGTTGGAAATGTGGACCTGGGTAGATTCCTTAGTGGTCATAGAGTGGATTTTCTGTATTTCAAGTGTTTTCATCTTCAGTTTTAGTTTATTTGTTTTTACAATCTCTTACCTCTGTAACACAGCAAATATTTGTTTAACACTAGGGCATAGCTTGTTTTGGGGCTACAGCTGATAAAACAATAGCAATGTTTTAGACTTTGTGGAAGTAATTAGAGAATGAAATCTACCTGTGCAGTATACAGGATGAGGAAAACAGTGCTGCAATCCTGCAGAAGGGTGGCAAGAGCGAGGCTGGAAGGAAATGTACCTGAGAGGTTACTGGTTGCATGTGGTAGTCAAGAGACAGATACACTGTAGTAGTGCATAAAGAGCAATTTGAAAAGAAAAGAATGTCAACAAGTGAACATCAGGAGTATCAAGAAAAGAAATTTAGGCAGGCAGTTATTGACCAAATTCAAATGCATTTCCCTCAAGTTTTTCAGTCTTAATGGCTTCTCCCCAAATTTTAATTTCATAATTGAATTGAGTTTATCCTGCATAATCCTCCTCCTATTCCGGTTTTCTGTTGTTCTGATTCTTATTTATTTATTTTTTACCAAGAACATGTATTGGTACATTGTATACATAATGATCACATTCATCATGTATTATTTTGTACTGTACATGATATATCTTGGTTTCCCGGCTTCTTCGCCACCCCTCCCCTCTGCTCCCCCCTTCCCTATTTACAACAGGTTTATTTATATTTTTCCATTTTTTCTCTTTACCCTTTCTTTCCCTTTTCCCTTCCTACTTTCCCCTCTTCTCCCTTTCTAATTCTCCTCTCTTTTAAATACTATCTTCCTTTTATATAATATCTATTACACCTCTTTGTCCTTATTTACACTTACAGTTTCTCTTTTCAGAGAAACAATTCGATGTGTGCTCATGAGTGTCTGATTTATTTCACTTAAGAGTATGTTCTCAAGGTATATCCATTTACCTACAAATGTCTCTAGTTTATCCTCTTTTATGGCAGAGTAGTACTCCATTGTGTAGAAAAACCACATCGTCTTTAGCCATTCTTGATCACTTTCAGATTGAAGCAGGAAAGCCCCAGGAACCAGGGCTCCGGGTTCCGGCAAGGAGTCATAAAATCTTTCCCCAGCTCTTTGGAAATGGTTAATGACTGATCCAACCTGTCTCCAATCACATGCTTGTGTAATCCAATCCCCCTCCCTTTACATTCTGTACCCACCATCCATGCATCCCTCACCAATAATGCAGACGTGTACCTATGCATGTTTACTGGCTGATCATATAGAAACTTTTAAGTCCTTTCCTTATATGGAGAATGAGGGAACTAGCAAAATGGGGTGATAGAAAAACCTATGAAAACCCTGAAGTCGCTTTGCTCAGGGTGCAGGGCTTGGAGTGTGACCCCTCCTGGGTCTGTTGCTGTAAATAGACCTGAGTTCTCCAACTCTCTGAGTGGCACTTGGTTTCTCAATATCTGCAACAAGATTAGTTTGATCATAAGAGAAAACTGTTGAGTATTGACAATAACAATTTTTTTATTTTATGAAAAATAAAATTTCATAACAAAAAATAAGAATAAAAATAGCGTACGTACTGTGTATCACTATCTTCCAAGTAGTAACTCAGAGTACAAGGTATGGGCCAAAAAGATTCTTACAAAGAAGAAATAAACAGATGCAGTATTATCTTAGTTCACTGAAAAGAAAATTTTATGTTATTGACAGTAACAATTATTGAGTTTAAGTAGAATGTCCTTGTATTTTAAAATGAATGGGAGGTTGATATCTTGCCCTTATCTGTAACAAACTCATATATATAACTATTGGGAAAAAATATGTTTTTTTAAAGCTCTAATTACATAGTAGTTCTGATTAAAATTGCATAATGTGTGGTCCAGATGTGGCAGAAACTAGTGTTTTCACAAACAAGTATGCAGATTTCCTTGTTTTTAGTCGGTTTACAATATCTTTCTTTTCCATTTAAGCAAATACTTGTTAAATATCTTTCACATGCATGGCCTAATTGTTCCTAGGACAGATAAAATACTAACAAACAGCCCTAGTGTCTTCTGTTCTTTTTGCTGCCCTTGTAATTCATGACTAGTATTGGAAAGAGCCTTCTATTCATTTCTACTTTGGAAAGTAATCTCTAATTGAAGGTGCAAAGCTGAGGAAAAAGGACATTTGGTGGGTTTTTTTTTTCTTCTTTTTAAGTTATTTTGATCAAGCATTCCTTTCAGGTGTAGATTTGATGAAATAAATTTGTTTTATTATTTTTCCTATTCAGGATCTTTAGTTCGATGCCTGGAAGACAGGTGATTTACTCAATTGTAGCTCTATTGAAGGACTAGGCATGGATATTGGACTCATGCAAATCTCGTAATTAACTTCTTTATTCTCTAAGCAGCCAATATTTTAACCTAGTTAAATTTTAAACTAAGAGCATGGATTCTAGGTAATTCATGATTATTTTGTGGTTATCTGGACAGTAGTTTGTTTACTACAAGGTCCTGTAAGGACAGTGGTCAGATCAGAAGGGATATTATAGCAACATTTCTTTCCATGTAAGCATGGGTTTTTACTTGAGTGATCACAGTATTTCTAGCCCTATGCAGCTTCCTTCCCTCCTCATTCCTTCTTCCTTCCTTCCTTTCTTCCCTCCTTCTATCCTTCTTTTCTTTTCTTCTTACATACAGCTTTATTGATGTAGCTCACACACCATACATATTATCTTCCACTTAAAATATTGAATTTAATGGTTCTTAGTATATTTGTAAAGTTTTGTAATTATCATCACAATCAATTTTAGCATATTTTCAACAACTCAAGAAGAAACACTACACTCCTCAGCTATCAACTTCTAATGCTTTCTCTATCAACTCCAGTCTTAAGCAACCACTAGTCTACTCTCTGTCTCAATAGATTTTCCTATTCAGGAAATTCATATAAATGGGATCCTAAAACATGTAGTCTTCTACAAGTGTCTCCCTTTACTTTGCTTAATGGATTCAAGGTTTGTAGATATTGTAGCAGGGATCAGTACTTAATTATTTTAAGCAAATATTACGGGAAGCAAATGCCATTGTATGGATGTATTATAGATAGCTAAGTTAGGTAGAAATATTACAGGCAGTAAGATAAGGCTGGGTCCTCGACAGAGTCAGTGCACAAGATGAGAATATACTACAACTATGGCTGGAGGCGCATCTATTGAAGGCCAGGCCTCAAGATAAGGTTAGAATGATCAGAGCTACACACCTGCCCAAAGGATAAACAATGAACTAAAGATTATACTCACCAGATCCAATAAAGGCTAGATAGACATCAGTTACCCAGGTGGGCGACCAGTACCCCCAGATCCACCCCATCCTGGAATGTCTTTGTTTTTTCCATGTCCATTTGCTATGTGACCTGCTTCCCCCTCAGATCAATATTACATAAGCAACTATACTTATAATGTTATTAGCTGATCATAGTTCTGACCCACATTGTACCCAGCTTGTGATTTTGCACTATAAAACTTCCTCTGAAAAGTGGGCTCATTGGCCACTCATTCAGGTCCCCTCTTGTCTCTCAGGGACTATTTCTCTCAATAAATTTTCTTACTCTTAACCTCTGTTGTTCCTTACAATTCATTCTTTAATTTTAGGGAACATAAACTCAGCGTATCTGACATCAAGCAGGTTGGGAGTTATATTTTCCTCCATATCAAATGTACCATAGTTTTTGTTACCAGTTGGTAGACATTTGCATTGTTTTCCTCCTTTGGTTACTATGTATAATATTATAAATATAAATGTACAAGTTTTTGCATGGACATACATTGACATTTCTTTTGACTATATCCCTAGGAGTGAAATTATTGGGTCAAGTGGTTCTTCTCTGTTTAACCTTTAGGAAAGGCCTAAATGCTTTCCAAAGTGGCTGCTCCATGTTACATCTCCATCAGCAGGGTTTGGGGACTTGAATTTCCTTATATCCTTGCTGTTATCAGTTACTATTATCTGTCTTTTTTTCACTATTCTACTGAAATGGGAAGTGGTATCTCATTCTTTATGTATTTTCATTTCCCTGATGGGTAATGATGTTGAGCAACTTTTCATGTGATTTTTGATCATTTGTATATGTTCTTTGGATAGATATCTGTTTAGATCTTTTGCTCGTTAATTAAAACAGTTATTAGTCTTTTATTATTGAATTATAACAATTATAACATATACTCTAGTTACAGTCCCTTATCAGATAGATGATTCTAAAATACGTTCTGCCATTCTGAATGTGGTCTTTTCACTTCCTTTAGGTTGTCCTTTGAAACACAAAAGTTTTTAATGTGGAAGAAGGTCAGTTTAGCTTTTTTCCTTCTTTTGTTATTTGTACTTTTGGTATCATATCTAAGAAACCATTGCCAAATCCAAGATCATGAATATTTGCCTTTATGGTTTCTCAAAGAGTATTATAATTTTATCTCTTACACCTGGGCCATTGATCCTTTTCAAGTTTTACATGTGACATGAGGTAAGGCCTTACCTTCATCCATTTGTGTGTAGATATCTAGTTGTCCTGGTACTATTTTAATACTGTGCAATTTTTATGATCTCTTCACTTCTCAGAATTAGTTAACCCCGTTTATCACTTTAATTGAGTTTGAGAAGATTAGTTGGTTTGGAATATATGCAGCAGATATAATTAGCCGATTTTCATGACTTTTATGTAAGACAAAATTTGAGAACAGAAAATGTTTTTTGGAAATTTTCTTCAGATATCAGATTTGAGTGAAAGATTTTGTTCATTCTTCAATATTTAAGGCAAATCTCTTCTGGGATGACCATCTCTTTGGTTCACTATAACAAAATACCTTCAAATAAGTAATTTATAGCCCAGAGAAATTTATTCCTTATGGTTCTAGAGGCTGAGAAGTCCATGATCTAAATGCTGGCACATTCCCTGCCAATAAGAGCTCACTGTCTGCTTCATTGATAGTAACTTGTGGTACTGTTTCTGCATGAGAGAAAAGGGCAGAGAGCTTGCTTGAGCCTTTGTTTTAAAGGGCACTAATAGTATTCATGAGGGTGGAGCCCTCATGATTTAATAGGTTCCCTCAAATGTCACTCCTATAATACTGTCACAGTGAGTGTCAAGTTTCAACATCTGAATTTGGATGACACCAACATTCAGACTATACCAACGAGCAAGGAGTACCACTGAGTAACACTGAGTGTATCCTTCACTTCCTATTCATCTCAGCAAGATGTAAGTAAGGTACTATGAACTAACTTTTTCATTCTGTTTGTATTACGCTTTAGTCTCATTAACTCACAATAAAGATTGATTTATTTTCTATTACTTGTATCTTCAGGCCTCTCACCATGTACTAAACTAAAATTGAAGTGGATCAAAGATCTAAACATTAAAACAGAAACACTAAGTCTACTAGAGAGTAGAATAGAAAGAACTCTTGAAAACATAGGGGTAGGAAAAAAATTCATGAACAGAACCCACATGGCCTGGGAAATAATACAAAAAAATCATTGCTTGGTACCACATCCTATTAAAAAAAGTCTTTTGCATGGCAAAAGAAATCACTAATAGAGCAGGGCGAAAACCCACGGACTGGGAAAAAAATTTTTGCCAGCTGTCCCCCCAGACAAAGGCCTAACATCTAGAATACATAAAGTACTCAAAAAAAATCAACCCTGCCAAATTTAAAGACCCAATCCAAAAATGGGCATATGAAATGAATAAACCTTTCTCAGATGAAGAAATAAAAATGGCAAATAAATACATGAAAAAGTGTTCAATATCACTAGTCATTAGAGAGATGCAAATCAAAACAGTACTAAGATTCCATCTCACTCCAGAAAGAACAGCAATTATCGAGAAATCAACCAATAAGAAATGCTGGCAGGGCTGTGAGGAAAAAAAGAACCCTCCTCCACTGTTGGTGGAAATGTATATTGGTCCAGTCACTGTGGAAATCAGTGTGGAGATTCCTCTAAAAATTACAACTAGAGGTTCCATTTGACCCAGCTATTTCCCTACTATCTTCCCAAAAGAATTAAAATCATTACACCACAGCAATATATGCACAGCCATGTTCATAGCAACACAATTTGTAATAGCTAAGTCTTGGAAACAACCTAAATGCCCAACAACCAATGAATGGCTAAAGAAAATGTGGTTTTTCTACACAATGGAGTACTACACTGCCATAAAAAGGATAAACTGGAGTCATTCGTATATAAATGGATGTTCCTTGAGAACATACTTTTAAGTGAAATAAATCAGACACTCATGAGTACACATCGAATTGTTTCTCTGATATGAGAAACCGTAACTGTAAATAAGGA
>PVJO010033180.1:0-12379 GCA_004026905.1 Hystrix cristata
GGGACCTCTGAAGAAGTAAGGCTGGTAGTGGGGACACAGGAGCAGGCACGAGAGAGAGAGAGAGAGAGAGAGAGAGAGAGAGAGAGAGAGAGAGAGCGCCTGACTTCCCGGGACCTAATCTCTTCTAGCACCGTTCTGTCCTACTCCAGACCCTGTACCTCCCAGGATGCTTTGATCCCCCTCATCCAATCCTACTTACTAAACCTGGATTCATTTAAATAAATAACAAAAAATTTTATATGCATACAATATATAGAAAAATATGAATATATACATACACAAAGTAATAACTGTGGTATAAATGAACAAAAAATACAATACAGTTATAACATTTCTTCATAAACTATGAGAGTGAGATGAAAGATAGCAGTGATTACACCATTTGGGTCAGATGTTCACTGAAAGACTCCTCCCATCTCCCACTTCTGTTTGGTCCTGGGGTCAGACTGGAGGGAGAATGTCCCCAGATACAAAGACCCCAGGAGTCTGTGTCACCAGTGCTGTAAAGGCAGAAGGGCAGAGGTGCCAAACCTTGCTGGTGTGGGCCACTGAACAGTGGCACTGTAGGATAGTGGCCAGAGGGACATACGGTTAACTGAAGGCTTGGTTAACCAAATTCTACGGTAATCACTGGACACATTCAGTGGTGTGAGCTTGGGTTTCGGTAGCACTGGCCACTGCATCATATTGCAGCTGGAAGTGTCCTGAGGGGCGTCCCGCGAAGAGTTCGAAATTTCTGTGTGCTGGGCTGGGGATTTAGCTCAGTAGTAGAGCGCCTGCCTAGCAAGTGCAAGGCCCTGAGTTTGATCCCCAGTACCACCCCTCCCAACCCCCCCCAAACAAAATTTCTGTGTGGGGTGGGGAGAGGAGGTTGGAAGGGTTTTGTGTTGGAGCGGTATTCACATAGCTCCTACGAGGACTGAAAAAGCCTCAGTTTCCCATATCGAAGGTGGGTGGTAGTGGCTTGATGAAGTCTTGGGGTGTGGGCAACCAGTAGAGTCAGTCACTCTGTGATTTGAGAATCTTTACCCTTAATATTCAGAGTACAGATGGACAAATTCCCCTGACACTTTGGACAGAGGATGATGGCCCCTCATGCTTCATTTAAAAAATAAAAGTTCTGCCTCCTAAGTTTTGTCCTCTTTCTTACTACATTGCTTGAAGCATGTGCTTTCCTATTGCCAGCATTGTTAGAGGACATCCTTCTGTATGAAATGTTTTTATGTATTTCATTTTAATATGAAAATACATTTTATATGAATTTTTTTTTTTTGTACTGAGGATCAAACTTAGGGCCTTCTGCTTGCTAGGCAAGCACTCTAACCACTGAGCTAAATCCCCAGCCCCATATGAAGTATTTTTATATGAAAGAATGCCCAGAGAACTCTCAATTCCCTGTTGCTCAGAACTGGGTGAGAGATGGTAAAGCCAGTGTGTGTTTTCCTGCCCAACTTCCTTTCTCCTTCTTGTAGTAACAGTGCCCAGAAGAAATCTTCCCCTGAATGTGCAGGCATCTTGGGGGTGTTACTCAAAATGCTGCACCCAATCCCAGACAATCCGCTGGCATGTGATTTAGGCTGACCAGTCAGACCTTGAGTCCTGAGCACTGTGGGAAATGGCTTCTATACTTATTCCAGCTTCCATACTTTTCCAGTATGGAGCCCTTATGCACTGTCAGTCAGTCCCAGCTCCCTGGCTCCCTCAAGAGGGCTTGGTCTCAGTCTTTCTCATGCTGACGGTTGGTTGCTTGCACTAAATTTCCTAAGTGATACTGTGGGTATCCTAAGTGACGAAAGTTTTATGTGAAATTGCTGTGCTTGGGTGGTGCTTGGACAGTGGTGGTCTTGTTCTAAGACAAGATGGCTGAGCTTGGAGACAACCAGGTTCATTGTTTGTGTCTTGGGCCCGAGCTGGGTGGCTCAAATTCTCTCAGTGTTCAGTGTCTCTAAAGATCATGCTCCACACAGTATTCCAAACCTCTTTTAGATAACATGGAGCACCTGATGCGTGAAAATGCTTAAGTTGATTTTCTCAACATCGGCCCTCGGCTTTCTCAAGTTAATAACCATTCCCTGCTGTACGATTCTTTTTGCTCAATTCAAATTTTTAGCTGTTATTCTGTTTGCTTCCAACCTTTTATGGTCAGTTTGGTTAGGTAACTCAATCACTTACAACTGAGAGCCTTCATTTGCTTGCTCAGAAGCCTGGGAATGAGGAGAGAAGAATGAGACTGGGAACAATTTGTGACAGATACTAGCCTTCTGAGCTGCACGATTCTGACATTGTTCCCAGCAATACAAATGTGGCTGAGTGGTCCAGATGCAGCAGAACTCATCCTTACCTGCCAGAGGGAGGACTAATGACTCGGAACACAATCTGTGCCCGAAGGTAGAAGGAGAACTTCTTGAGTGTGTTCCTGGATGGTGCTGTCAGTTCTCGCTCCTGTCAGCGGTCCTGAAGTCATTTGGATAATGCACACAGGAGCATCTGCTCAACATAACTCGGCATCCCGGGAGCAAAAGGTTGGAGAGGACTTTACTGCTGCCCCAGAAACCACATGGGCTCCTCAGTCATGTACCTGCGGGACATGCTGAGGGCAGACCTGACTCCTGTCTCTGCATTCCAGAGGGCAGGAGGCCCTGGTGCGTCCTGGGGTGTCAGGGTCAGACAAAAAAGTGAGTGCCCAGATAAATCATCGGGAATCTGTGTAAGGTAGTGCTTTTTTTTTTTTTTTTTTTTTTTTGAGACAGGGTCTCACTATGTAGTTCAGGCTGGCCTTGAACTCACTATGTAGCCCAGACTGGCCTTGAACTCACAGCGATCCTCCTGCCTCAGCCTCCAGAGTGCTGGGACTACAGGCATGCACCACCGCGCCTGGCTGGTAGTGCTCTTTGCACACGTGTAGGATTCAGGCTTGCCCATAATGGGGAATAGTTATTCCAGACAGGAAAGGAGGCCAGGTAGTTGCACTGTCGCCTTCTTGTGCTGTCTTACGCTTTCCGTGTAATTTTGTGTACCTCTCCCAAGGTTATGAGACTTGAAGGCAGGGGTCTTGGCGCAGTTCTTCCTGTGTCTTCTGGCACAGCGGTAGACACGTGGAGTGTGCTGGATGGAGACACGTGTGCTGGCTGGCTGGGTGGTACGCACGTGGGAGGTGCCCTCCCTCTGTCGGCCCTGACTGCCGAGACCGCAGCCGGGTCGCTGCTGAGTGAGTGCTTTTCCCTGCAGCAGCTCCCGGGGGCTGGAGCCGGAGCGGCCGTCCCTTCCATGCCCGCGTAGACTCCGCTTCTGTCTTCCTCTGTAGTCACTGTGTAGCTGCCGGGCTCCACCGACTCCATGCCAATTGCTGGGCCTCAAATTCAGTGGGTCACCGGCAGCCTCTGCACGATTCCCAGTGGGCCAGTCACCTGGAACATTATTTTAGAGTTACAAGCCCATACAGGTTAGTCAAGGCTGGAGAGGCAGCGGGGAGGAAACGGAGATGGTCACCTTAGGGGTGGGCAGTATGAAATGGAATGTTCCCAGTTAGTTGGAAGAGCAAAGCTCAGCATGTAGATATTTCACTCAGATGCTCTTCTGAGGTTCAGCTGCAGCCTGGGGCGCTCTGGTTCCTGGGATGAGCTGTCAGGGAATGCACGCTTCAGTCTTGATTTGCTGTATGATTGAAAAATATGGTAAACGCTTAAATTACTACAGTAAAAGACTGTGCGTTTGAAGTGAAGGAGAGTGTTTTGTGGGGGATTCATGGCAATATGTCTATTACTATAGTAAAAATTTAAAAATTCAAACATTTGCTGTATAGTTCGATCCCCCCTTGTGGGTTTGATTTGGAAGAAGGGAAATGGAGGCAAGCCCAGGCTGCCACCCTGGAGATTGTGAGAGTATTCTGAGAGGAATTAATGGCAATATATCTTTTACTTAATACTTTTTAAAAAAATGTGAGCACACAGCATATTTTATGATCAGCCCCTGGATTCTGCACTGTAGCGTTCCCAGCAACTCAGTCATCTTCCTTCTCTCTCTTCTCGCACATTGTGGACAGAGAGCGTAGCAAGGACAAAGGCTTGGTGGCTGAGGGTCGTTCCAGCTGGAGCACAGAATGTATATGTGCTGCCGAAGTGAGCACTGGAGCCCAGAATGTAGAGCCCACCGTGCAAGAAGAAGCTCCGAGATTAGGCGGGACCCCATCCAGCAGAACTTCGTAGCCACATTAAAGCGTTTGGCCTGTATTCTGAAGGAAACGAGAAGGGACTGAAAAGCCTTCGATGGGGCAGAGAAGGTGGCACGTGTTGCTGGTGGTGACATGACCACATTGTATAACCGTGGCTGCCATGCAGAGAATAGACCAGAAGAGGAGTGGACGCAAGCTGGCCAGTTAGGAGGCTATTTCCTTAATCGAGTAAGAGGTGACAGTGGCTTCAAACAGGACAGAGACAAGTGGACCGAGTTGGGGGCCTTCAGGAGTAAAAATTTCTGACGCGGACGGAGAGAGAAGAAGATGAGTGAGTCCTATATATCTATAATAAGGGGCTGGGATAAGGGGTTGCCCATTTTCTATAATGGGCAAGCATTGGTAGAGTGCTTGCCTAGCAAGCACAAGGCCCTGAATTTGATCCCCAGCACCCCGACAAAAGATCTATCTATAATAAACCTTCTCTCATCTCTTTTACTGACACATCCTGAAAATTTTTTTTCTGCAATGGGAGTCAGCAAACCTGCAAAATTATTTCATTTTATTTTAATTTTTTGGTACTGGGGATCAAACTCAGGGACTTGTGCTTGCTGGGCAAACGCTCTACCACTTGAGCTAAATCCCCAGCCCCCGTTTGTTTGTTTTTTGAGACAGGGTCTTATTATGTAGTTCAAGCTGGACTGAACTCACTATGTAGCCCAGGCTGCCCTTGAACTCACGGCGATCCTCCTGCCTCAGCCTCCAAAATGCAGGGATTACAGGCATGTGCCACCATGTCTGGCTGCAAACTTATTTTAACTTTTTTTTTTTTTTGGTGCTGGGGATCGAACTCAGGGCCTTGTGGTTGGAAGGCAAACACTCTAACCACTGAGCTAAATCCCCAGCCCCAAAACTTATTTTAAAAGGGTGAGTTAAATTCCTTATTTCAGCCTGGGCACCCTCAAACCCACCCTCACATTTATCCTGGTGACCACAAAGGGATCTAAAAGAGAGATGAAAACTGTGGAGATCTCAATTTTGGTTAGTAGGTCCAGCCAAATGGCTGTTTTATTTACTTAGTTATTTTCTTTCTTTGTCCCCGTTTACCCCCGATTGCTTGGCCCCCTGAAGCGTAGTTTTTCTCTGAAGCATAGTTTATCTTTTTCTCTTTCCCTCTGCAGCATAGTTTATCTTTTTCTCTTTCCCTCTGCAGCAATAGGGTTTTTTAAAATTTCTTTTCCAGCAGTTAGAGAATCCTAAGCCTCTGGAAAACGGATGCTTGCACATAAAAGAGCTGAAGATGGGAGAAACTTGCTCCTTCTGACTGCAAACGGGAAGTGTCAGGAGGCCTCTCCAAAATGTGTAGCGACTTCACTAGTTACTCCTTAGCTTAGCACCACACCCCGTCCCTGGGTTAGATGGGATCCTGAAAAAAACTTGTTTTTGGGTGCTGGGGATCAAACTCAGAGCCTTGCACTTGCTAGGCAAGTGCTCTACCACTGAGCTAAATCCCTAATCCCCTGAAAAATCTTGCTCATCCAGGGAGATGTAAAATAGGGATGAAGCCCCCCATCCAGTGTCTTGAGCAAAGTTTCTTATGCAACTGGGGTGGGAGACTCTGTCCAGAGGCACCTCTGAGGGTCACACTGGAGGAAGCAATCTGCAAAGCATACGCATCTGTGGGGACCTAGACATATGTAGTTTGAGAGAGCTTCTCTAAACTGCTCTTTTGATCTCTCTGTCTCACACAAAATCAAAGGGCATAAGCTCAGGCTGCCCAATGGGTGGCTGAGAACGTGTCCTAAAGCCATGCAGATTCAAGTGGTCAGTGAAGTGTTACTTGACACCACCCACGGGATTTGGTGAAGTCTACAGACTCAGACCAAGAAGGAGTCCAGTGGTTTGTTTTTTTCCCTTTCTCTCTCCCACTCAGGATTTCATCTGTCAGAAAACTCAAACCCTTTAACTTTTTTTCTGATGTTAGTTACCAGGGAGGGGTAGGGAACGCCTTGTGGGAGGGGGTAGGGGAAGTGTGTGGCCTCTGCTTTCCTTGACATGTGATCTGCAGTTAGGTGTGAGTTCCTCATGTATGTTACAGGTCTCTAGATAGGAAGATGTTTGGAGTAGATTTCTGAGTAAAGCCCAGCTCTCATGTACAAATTTTCCTGCTTCCCTGATCTGTTACTGGAATAGCCATGTTCCAGGAAGAAGGACACTTGGTCTGGACAGGACAAAACGAGAGCGAGCTGCCACCCTGGGCAGGTCTGACTCTGGGAGGTGGGGCAGGCTGCCTGTGTGGCGTGACCCCGGTTTGGGGTGCACCTGCGGCAGACCCTGGTTTGGGGCACACCCATGGCGCGACTCCTGTTCCCATCTTTTCTTTTTCTTTATCTCTTTCCAAAAGGGAGGTTTTAAAGGCATGTAGCAAGTGTATGTAGTTATGGGTTACTCAATGTCTATCCCCAAAACGTCATCTCTGTGTTACATTTTGTGAAATTGAGACCAACTTAAGATAAAAGGTTTTTAAAAGTTGATTTTTCTCCAGAGGTGAATTAGAGCGTAAAAAGACAAAACCTCAGCACTCTTCTCTCACCCTTAAAGGCAGAATTTCTGTTCCTTCTTTCTTTCCTTCTTTTTTCTTTTTTTTGTGGCAGGGCATGGGGTATTGACCTAGAGCCTTTACACTGAGCTACATTCCCAGCCCTTTTTAATTTCTTATTTTGAGAGAGGTTCTCTTTAAGTTGCTAATTTGCCCAGGCTGAGTTGAAACTTTCAGTTCTCCTGCCTCAGCCTCCCAGAGCGCTGGGATCACAGGTGTGCACCATCATGTCCAGCTGAAGGCAGAGTTTCTTGCTCAAGATCAAGCGTAATTTCTATGACATACTGTCTCCGTAGCTGTCATTGTGATTTGTTTTTATGGCGTTCAGCCATCTCAAAAAAATTACTGGAAGAATCTCCCGTCACTGAGGTGGGCATGTAGTAGGTGCTTCATAGGTGCTTTGAATTACTGTGCCTCGATTCTTTCTGACATCTTTCTTTCATTAGTGCGTGTTTGTGGGGGGAGCTGGTGCATTCGCGTGTCGCACCGTAGTCCCTGATAGTCCCCTTCCCTCCCTCCTCTGCCTCCGAGCTGGGTCCCCTTCCCGAGGTCTCCCCGCTTCCCCTTCGCCTGCTTCTGTTACGCACGGGACGGGGCAGAGGTGAGTACGGCGTGTTGATATTTCAAGGAATTTCTAAAGCTACAGTTCCACAGTTCAACCGTGTGAGTGCTTACTAGTTTATATACAAAACACTCTCCCAGCTGACATGCCGAAATCCAGAATCAGAGCTGCCGAAAGAGGGGCTGCCGCATGCAGATCTTCCTTAAAGCCCCAGCTGTCGGCGGGGACGAGTCTCTGCAGTCCCATCAGACAGCCAGGATAGTTTTCAAAGATGGTTTTTAATACTAAGTTGATGCTTTCACCCAAATAGAGCAAAATTATGCAATTTCCTGAAAATGGGACGTGTGAAGTCACAGCCCCAGAAAATGTGTAATTACTGTCCGTGACCCATTAGTTGGCATTTTGATGGTACATTTTGAGGGAAAACAGACTGGTCCGCCGGCACAGATCAACAATTAATGAGGCTATTATCTTTTCTTAATCTAATTTGATACAGAAAATTGCCTGATGTTTTGTATCTTTTTTTAAGGAGTAAAAATTAGAATTTATTAATGCATTTATATTAGTTGTACTTTAAGCACTGATCTAATATGTAGAGATTACAACTTTATATATGCTAAATAACCAGTAATTGTGTTTTCCTCACCAAAATATTTGGGTTAAATAAAAATTGTTTGGTAGAGTGGCACATGCCTGTAATCTCAGCACTTGGGAGGCTGAGGCAGGAGGATCACCAGGAGTTCGAGGCCATCCTTGGCTACACAGTGAGTTCAAGTCCAACCAAACTACATAGTGATACCCCGTCTCAAAAGAAAAGAAAAGAAAAGAAAAAACCCAAAACCAAACAACATTTATGTGTTTGTTTTTTTAACATTTATATGTTGAAGTCCTAACCTCCAGTACCTCAGAATAGAAAAGTATTTTGAGATATGGTCTTTAAAGATGTAATTAACGGGTCTGGGGATTTAGCTCAGTGGTTAGAGTGCTCGCCTAGCAAGTGCATGGTCCTGAGTTTGATCCCCAGCACCAGAAGAAAAAAAAAAAAAGACATAGTTAAGTATTTATGAGGTCTTCGTGGTGGGCTGTAGTCCAGTATGAATGGTCCCCTTGTCAGAAGAGGCGATGAGGACTGGGCAGAGCCATCTGCCCACACAGGAGCCAGGCCTGCCTTGGAGAAGCCACTGTGTGGCCAGCTTGCCCTGGGCCTCCAGCCTGCAGAAGTGTGAGAAAAGACATCTCTGTAGTTGCAGCCACCCTAGCTGGTCCTTTGCTAAGGCAGACCCAGCAAACAAATGCTGTACGATTCCCGCACAGCTGGGCAGGGCTCCTCTGTGTGATGTTTCTGGGCCAGCTGAGAGGAGGTGAGGAGAAAGAAGGGGAGCGGGCCCTGTGTCTCAGATCCCCGGTTCCCCGGATCCTTAGGGGTCCCTGCAACAGGGACTCTGCCCGGGTGAAGGCGTGCAGTCCGGGGTTGTATGGACCCCTTCCCGCCCAGCCTCCAGGCGTCAGCAGCCCGGGTTCAGGGAATTATGGGTCCCTCTCTCCCCTCAGAAGCTCTTTCAGTGAGAAGCCGGGAGCCAGGCTGGGGGCTGCCTTCCACCCTAAACTGACCCTGTGCCCGAAGAGGTCGAGTAAATACTCCCCACCCAGACCCTTCCTGCCCTGTTTCCGAATCGCTCGAAGTCCTTTGATTAGCTCCATGTGGGTAAACAGGCAGGCCAGCTGTGTGCATTTGAAGCCAGCAGTCACCCTCACCTTATTAAAGTCAAAATTAAAAATCTAGCTCGCTTTATTGCTGCAAGTTGAAACAAGCGCAGGAAACAGACTTCGTTTCAGATAGTCCTGCAGTGGGACCAGGATGATCACTTCTTCCAGAACCCGTGGGCGCAGGGGGCCTGCTGTCCCCGCCTCTGCCTGGGAGCCACGGGGGTGACCCCTGGGTGCTTTTCAGTCCCCAACTTCAGCCCTTGCCACTTTGTGCGTCCCGTGGCGAAACCTTCAGAGATCTGGAGATGTTCCAGGAATTCCTTGTTTGGTTGTGGTAAACCCAAATTCTCGACAGTAAGGGATCTCTGAACAAAAGGGTTTATGGAGCTCTTAGAAATGCTAGGCAGGGGGGTTGGGGATTTAGCTCAGTGATTAGAGTGCTTGCCTTAGAAGCACAAGGCCCTGAGTTCGATCCCGGGCACCAAAAAAAAACCCAAATGCTAGGCAGAGGAAGAGGAAGGAGCAGGTCTGGGACTAGTTCCCGAAACTACCAGCCGCACAAGTAGGTAGCAGTTGGAAATATTTCTGGACCACAGCTAAGTATTTTCTTTCTTTTCTTTTTTTTTTTTTTGTCGGGGGAGCACTGGAGATTGAACCTAGAGTACCCAAAGCCTTCACACTGAGCTACATCCCCAGCCCATTTTTTATCTTTTGAGTCAGAGTCTTGCTAAATCACTGAGCTGCCAGGCTGGGCTTGAATTTGTGATCCTTCTGCCTCAGCCTTCCAGAGTGCTGAGATTACAGGCCTTTATACTACCAGGCCTAGCAAGATTTTTTTTTCTTAATTGAAAATCTGGGGAAGAAGACCTAGGTTGTTAACCTGCCTTGGTATAGATAAAAGGATCAGGAGGATGCAGAGTTGGGAAAGCTTTGGGATAGGACAGCAGTCCTTAAGGAGAGGGGATTGTTGCTTCTGGGTCAGAATCCAGTGTGGTTAACAATCCAGAAACTTTATGTAAACAGGGGACAGTGGCCTTGGGGTATCATGATAGGATTTAAATCAAGATTTCAACACACACTCAGAAATAAGAAACAGTCCTCTCTCGCCAGTATCCAGCCATTATAATTAAATTTAGGAGATTAAAAAAAATAGAAAAACAGTTGAAAGCAGATTATGGTCTGAGGTTAAAAAATAAAAACACCAAAAGTGTATTTTCCTTCCCAGTCACTCCCACAGGCCCCCCAAGACCGAAGGAACTCAGGAGGCAGGTGGGCATTTGTGGACACACTGGGACACTGGGGAGGGCGGTATGCTGCCCCTGCCCTGACACTTCACAGCAGCGGAGGCGTCTTCTCCCCCTGCCCTGGGGCCACTGAGGCTCGTCCAGGGTCAGCACCTGACTTCTCACCCCGTCTGCCCTGCGTCCTGCTGTGGCTTTGTCCGCCATGCTGAGTTGCCGCCACCCGGAGGGGGTGATTGGAAGCCCGAAGACTTCTGGGATGGAGGAACAGGCCTGGTGGGTGGGTGCAGGAGAGGGAGATGGCAATGAGAGGACTTGGCGCATCAGATGACAACAGACCTGCCTCTGCCCCTGGTGACAGGCAGGCCTGGGGCCTAAGAAGTGTCCCCTGTCTGTACTCGGCTCAGACCTCTGGCCGAGCAGGGCCAGAACCCAGGAGCCCCGTGTGTGATGGCCCCCGGCTAATTCTGATCTGTTGCCTGCACACGTTTCCAAATTGACAGGACAGATGATCGAGGACTGACCGCAGACAGGAGAATTAATTATATCGTCTCTTAATTAGGTATAAAATAAAATTAGGCATCAACTGTTTATGCTTATAGCTCCTATGCACCTATAAAACCAAAACCAAATTTCAATTAAGAGCAAAGGAAACAACATGAATGCAACATCTAAATAAACAACATTATTTTGATGGGATTTATGGTGAGGCGGTACTAAAAATAAATCACTTTTCCGGCTTAGTAGTGGGAAGATGCAGCCTCAAGTCTAGTTCTATATCTATTTCTATATTTTGCTTTTAATAATACCCATGCAAAGATCATTTCTCCTCATAAGAAAGAGGCACAAATGGTATGGATAACACTCAGGCTGTTCTTGCTAATGTGGGATATTCAGATCCTCTGTGACTCAAATTTGGCCACAGAGCAATTTCTAATTGTTGATTTTAATGAAGTGTCACTTGGTAAATCTGTACATTGCTTGTGTTCGCTTAAAGACATCGTTAGCATTATAGCCTTATTAAAGTCCATCTTAAATGGAGCTTCTCTTCCCATTGTTTTTAGAACGAGAAAAGAAAATATCTAAAATGTGTATTTACTACTCACTGCTAATAAACTGCTCCAAACTGTTGTATACAGGCGGAATGCATGAACTGTGTCTGCAGCTAATTTGACACCAGCCACTACTTGCTGGTCATTTCACGTCTGTTTTGCTTTTCCTGTCTTGTGCCGTGGGAGGACTTAGTTCCCCTTTTGGTCCTGCTATTTGTGTGACTTCAAAATCTGCACTGCTTTACTCCAGGAAACACAAACATGGGCACACAAGTCTTGCAGGAGGTCCCTTACAAAGGCACAGCCAAATAAAGTACCATAGAGATATTTTAGGTGATCAGCAGATTGGACATGTAACCAGCCAATCAACCCTTACGCAGAGGTGTGCATCCCTGAGAATACGTCTGGGGACCACAACTTGAGAAGTGCTGGCTGGGAAATGCAGCTGTGTGCTTCCTTAAAGAAGATGCAGATGTAAGGATCCCTTCTTAATTTCTCCAAATTCCCAAGAGACTACCAACACCGGAGGGCTCTGACTGGCCTGGAGCACCCAGGGCCAGATACTGGGAACTTGGGTAGCAACTCCAGGAGTGGTTTGGAAACAGACTGGTACTGCTCAGTGTTGAGAATTCTCCAGTGCTTGCCCAGAAGCCAAAGTGAAGGCAGACAAAGCACAAAGCGTATTAAACTTCTATATCGACAGCGGCAGCTAGATTAGGGGTAACCATTTAGAAAGACTGCAATTAAGAGGTAAAGAGCAACCAACCCCGACCAGAAGGCAGTAGTTCCGACCTGGTTGCCTATTAGGATCACCAGGGGAGCTATTTAAATGAGCTGAGGCTTGGATCCATCGGGAAGATTTGAACTAATTGGTCTGGGTTGGGCGTCAGTGTTTGTGAAAGTCCCCCAGGGGTTTCTAATGTGTAACCAAGGTGGCCAGTGACTGTCCTGAGAGAAGCCTTCTCTGCGGTATAATTACATCGGAGGCCACCTGAGTTAATTTATTTACTGGAGGAGGGGCTGGGGATTTAGCTCAGTGGTTAAAGC
>PVJO010033181.1:0-12356 GCA_004026905.1 Hystrix cristata
GAAAGTCATTCCTCACCTTAACTATTAGAACTTCCACCTTGGCAAAAATTTCTCATGGCGATAACATACATTGCCCTGACAGATCCCTTCATGGACATGGCTCCTGACTCAGTGAGTAATAAACTGAAATAAAAGTCAATATTTGACACTTAAAATTGACTTGACAAAAATGGGACCAAGTGTATCTCTGCTATCTAAAAATCATTCATACAGCCCAATATAGAGTCAAAGAAGGTCTATACAAGTAATGGGGCCTTTTGTATAAGACATATTGAAGAAAGAGATCATTGTTCCTATTGTCTCTCTCTTGAATAGTCCAATTTGGCCAGTGTTCAAACTTGCAAAAATCAATTCCTCATGTAGAGATTTTAGCTGCCTCCTCTCATAGCTCATAGAGTTTCTGGATCATTTGTGATGGCCATAAGTTTTTCTATGGGATTCAGTGTAAAACCAAGCCAACAAAATACTCTCCTTGCTACACATTATGACAGCAACAACTGCCGGGCTGCATACTGGGCCCTTCTACAGACAGATGCTTCTACAGGTGACTCTTTGCACCCAGCTGCCCATTACACCGAGGCAGCACACTTTTTATTGAAATGAAAGTGACACTTACATACAGAACTAAGCCTGAGCCCTCTGGTATATCCCACCTGCAGAAAGAGGTGGCCTTTTTTGTCCTTAATCTCGTACTAGATGCAATGGCTTTGAAGGGGACTGCCTCTCTCCCAGACTCAAGGACCACCTAGGAAGCCCTTTCAGATCACCTGAGTGATCAGAAAAGGGAGTTTATGTACTTCACAGACAGCAGCTCTGCTGGCGTCCACCTGCCTAACCCTCTCAAAGGACCCAACTATTAGCAAAATTGGCCAAACTTCAGGTAGCCCTTTTAGCACAAGAGGATACCATGGTCAGCATCTGGTCTTATAGACTCTTGCACCATTGTCAACAATCTGCCCATCTGGTTCAACCAGTGGCAACGATTCCTTGTCCAAGGTTGTTCCTCTTGAAGTAAGCAACTGTATTAGTCTGTTTCCCATCACTGAGACAAAATATCTGACATAGTTGGGTGTGGTGGTGCATGCCTATAATCCCAGCACTTGGAAGACTGAGGCAGGAAGATCACTGTGAGTTCTAGGATAGCCTGGGCTACATAGTGAGTTCAAGCCCAACCTGCAATACATGCAAGACTCTGTCTCAAAAAAAACAGAACAGTGACAACAAAAAAACCAATATAGACAACTTGGAGAGAAAAGGTTCATTTTAGCCCATGTTTCTGAGGGGTCGGTCCCTGATTGCCTGCTCCTAGGCAGAAATGACACTCTGGAGGGCATGGTGGAGGAGAGCTGCTTAACCCATGGCATCCAGGAAGCAGAGAGAGAAGGGAGGGGATGGAGACAAGAATTTACTCTTTCATGTTATGCCCCGCCCAGTGAACTGCTTCCAACCAGGCCCCATCTGCTAATAGCACATTCGGCTATGGAATTATCAATGGATTAATCTGCTGGTAAAAGTATAGTGCTCCCGTGAGCCAGTCATCTTCCAAAATTCCCACCTCTGAACACAAGATGGAAGAACATTTTAGATCTACACCATAATGAGAACCCAGGGCATTTACTCCCTCACGAATGCCTCAAATATAAATCAAGATCACACATACCTCTGCACATATTCAATGCTATAATAAAAGTTTTCATCAAGGCTCTACTAAGCTCTAGAACAAGGTATTCAATGGATGGTTCACCTACCTTACTAGCCATGGGCCATGTGCCTCATTGAGCATCACAACAGCTTGCTCGAATAAGCTCAAATTCAATTTTAAAAACATGGCACAACGCAGTCATCAGTGAAACACCAGAGGTGAATTAAAACAGAATCCGACACCACTTTTGATGTTTGACAACTGACAGCTTTCAGTCCCCAATCCTCTTCTCCCTTTGCCTTGCATTTAAGCAACTCCATGAGAGAGTCTGGGAGATACTTCCTCTAGCCCCAGTGGAGAAGCTCAAACCATGCAAACCCCAATCCATGCCTGGGAACCTCCACCCTAACCATGCCCTTCACGCCCTAACCATGATAGAATCAAACGCAAGCTAAATGGACCTGCTTGGGTACCTGCTCTACTCTCCCCAGAAAGCCTCAGGATGCAAGTGTTGCTTTTCACAGAGACTTAGAGCATGTGTGATGCCACCAGCCTCAAACTCCAAAACAACTGGGGTGAACAATTTGTGCTTGAACCCTGGAGGCAAGCACGAGACATAGATTCTGTCAGTTAGTAACAAATATAAAATATACCATCATATTCTAATGAAAGCTAACCCTACCTCCAGGAGAAATTGACTTTTAGTCACAAAGGGGATGTTTTTCAACTGTATCCATGAAGAAAGAAGACATTTTAGAAACTTACATAACATGTCACATGCCTTCTCCACTCCCACTTAGCTGCAGATTAATTTCTCCTCTAAAGTATTTGCAAAAAACTGACTTTTCCAGCCCAAAGAAAAGAATACAACATCCAAAGTCGTCATCATCTGTACAGAAATCCTGATAGTTTTAAAGAATTGCACTGTCACAGATAGCCTCGTATTGTTAATCCTTGGAAAAACAGCAGTCAGTATGGGCCAAGAAAGCTTTGGTAACACCATAACCATCACACACTGGACCAAGAAACAAAGCAGCAGCAGCAGGATTGATGTTCTGAGTAGATTTCATTTCAAAAGGGTTCTATAAGAAGTTGCATAGTGAAAAATGATATTGACAAATGCCATAGCAACCAAAACTGCTTCTCATCTTACAGAAATTAAAATCTTTCAATGATTAGGCATTTTTGGTGTGTCTCTTACAGAGTATATGATTATAAAGCTTCCCTCAGTATAAAAACTCATTTCAGGGCTGCTAACAGTGATCAGGAAAGGGGAACTTTGATTCTAGAAATCTCTTTTTTCTCGGTCTAACCCTGCACAGAAGATATCAAGTTCAGCTTCCACAGAAAACAGAAAGGAGAAATCTGTATCGTTGCGTGAATGTGAAGCAGAAACGCGCCTCTGGAGGCATTCGCTCCACTGCTCTCCCATCAACAAGGTTGTGCTCCCAGGCGGAGCTTCTCGGAGATTCGGGATTTCTGCACAACGAGATTTTACTTTATCCTTTTGCCAAACACTGGCCACAGCTCTCACCGACAGAGTTGTTTCTGGATGTGACTTCCATTCTTCTTGCTTCTCATCCTTTCAGAGATTGTTTTCCTTACACCTTATTGGTGGATTCGATGACGTTTCAACATCCTGTCGGCTTTGGAATAAATCCTCAGCTCTTTAATTAAACTTTATCCGTGGATTCATAAACTCAGAGATAGTTCCATTCAATCACAGCATTCACCCTGGCGTTAGCCCCCTTGAACGCGAGCGCTCCTGCCTTTTCCCAAAGAGTCACTGCATTTCACTATGCTTACGAGAAAAGAATTCTCAGGCCTGGCTTCTCGGTTCCCTTCACCTCCCACCCCCTTGGGAGTTCTCAGGCTGCACAATCTCAACAAAGCGAGAAGAACAATGACCTGACCTCTTCCTGCAACCTTCCTACTTGATGAACTACTCCAATCCTTACTTAGCCCTGTAGATTGTCCTTCACCATCTCCGTGTGAGGAGAGGAGGTTCAGAGTGGAGCACAAACACTCAAGAGTATCAGTACTTAGGAAGAGTAAGCTTCTAAGCCTTAGCTTCTTGATGCCCACTGCACCCCGGCAGCCCCAGGCTAGCCCAAATCTCACCATTGGGTCTGTAGTCGAAAGACCTCCACCACAGGGGACTTTTTACTTTGAAAAGTGCTGGGACTAGCAAGCACAATGCCCTGAGTTCCATCCCCAGGACTCCCCCCACCACCCAAAAAGAAAAGTGCTGGCAGCGTCACAAAATTTAAAACAAAAAACAAAAAACAAGACCAATAGCCCTTTCTGGGATTCCAGCCTGAAGTCTGCCTACCAACCCATTCTTCCAAGAAGGCCAAGTGCACTAAATGAACTGGCAAAGGCACCTCTTGGGCCTTCGCTGCTTCTCTCAGGAATGCTGCTTACTTCTACACCAAAGCTATATGGGCCTCTGCTAAGTCCTGAGCAGTGCAAACCTTCTTTGACACTTGCCCTTGTATTTCCTCCCAGTTTTGCCCCTTGCAAGGAAGTTGGACAGCTCAACAGGGAAGCAAGTATCTAAACACTGGCAGAGGAAATCAAGTCTGAACTTTGCATATATGAAACAATAAACTAGAAATATGGAGGCTATGTAAGGAAAGAAAAAGAAGAAAAACATACAGTTAAGGAGATCCCAAAATATGAGTGCTTCTGTAAGCTTTGAGTTTTTTGAAGGTGACATACAATTGTTTCTTGCTATTGTATTTCTCTTATCATCTTCTCTCTTCAACGCTTACGGATCTGCCTTTTTCAGAAAACACATTTAGTGATGACTACTGAATTGGAATGTTCTACTCACTTGCAATAAACCTGTCCTTCTGCGTTTATGTAAAAGGAGGTGGGGGGGGCCACAAGTAAGAGAAGATAATGCCATAATTGAGACGATAATAATTCTTTTTCTCACTTTTGCAGTTAAAAACATTTTAACATTTGAAGGGTTGAATACATGTCTTCACAAGCTCTGCTATTCAATAATGCGATTCATTGGGAGGGAGCTCAGAGAAATCGCAGTGTCACTGAGTACATGGAGCAGGGGGAATGAGGGCGGGTGCTAGAAACCCTATGGCCAAGTTCAGAAATTCAGGATCGTTACGTTGCCATTTGAGGCACAGAGGCGATCCAGACACCCATTTTGAAGCCCATCCACATTCGCAGGAGGAAGAGGTAGATGACGCCCAGAATGTTGTCCTCTAGAAGTATTAACGCTGCACTGTACATTTTGTCCGCGTACTAATGATAATTCAGTCCTCATTAAGTGCCTGTGCTGATAACAATCCACATTTCGGCACAGCAGGCCCTCGCGAATTTATTTTCCCTTTGTTAAATCCAGTTTACTTTAATAGTTTGCCAGGCAATAGACAGAAGCTGGACGGGGGTGGAAATCGATGTCTATATCTGATCAAATGCCTGGTTTCCGAAGAGATGGGGTGCCAAAAGGTTATGTTTAGCTAGCTATAAGTAGCCAATCCTATCTCCTGTTGAGCGCTTTCCCCCAAATGGCGGCGAGGGCAGCAGATGACACCACGAGAGCGCTGCGACGGGGGGGGGCAGTGGCACTGTGTAAACGGGACCTGGACGCGAGGAACGGTGCGGCTGAGCGGTAACCTCGGCTGAACTCCACCGCAGGTCCAGGTCGGATCTTCTCCGAAGAAGAGTTGGCGCCCTGAGGGCACGGAGCCAGGAAATTGAGCCCCTAGGGAAAGCGGGGGTTTAGGTGCAGTTTTGCTACGGAAATGAAAGACACGAAGCAGCCCTGTGTCTGAATGATGTGGGTTCGGGGTGAGGGACTAGGACACCCAGGAGCACAGGTAGGGGTGCGCTGTCTTGCCAGGAGCTCTGACATCCTCGGTGGGCGGCTGCGGGCTGGGGTCGCGGGTACCCACGCAATGACAATCCCAGAGCACCAGAGGGCGCCGTGCGTACAGCTTGCTGCTGCACAGAGCCTAGAGAGGGCGGATATTGGGGGCCTGGGGAAGGTGGGGACAGAAGCGAGTCTGTACTAGCCCACCGGAACCGCACCTCGTCGCCCGCACCGCCCCCAGCCTCGCTGGGCGGCCCACGGGGAGGGGTCCACACTTCTCGGGAACATCCGACCAGATAATATCTGATGACAACCCAGCAAAACGCAAATGAAAGAGGGGGAAGCATCCATAACACCTACGGGAGCTCAACAAAATGTCAGTTTTCAACTGCCGAGGATGAGCAATTCCTGTCAGATCCTGTCCTGCGGCACATCCCAGTCTCCCGGAGCCGGCTGTGCCCTGAAGCACGCCCCGCCTCGGAGATGCGGAGCTCCCACATGCGGTGAGGACCGTCCTCTGTGGGACACCACAGAACTGCATCCTGGTCGTCCAGCTAGCACCTGCTACTTGCCGTCCACTGCTCTGAGCACCAGTCCTCTTACTTAGCCCCAGCACATCCCCAAGAGGCATCTCAGCTTTACAGATGGGGAAACCAAGGCTCAGAGGGATTGTGGAACACCACCCCCCCCCCGACAAGCACAGCTGTCCTGCTTACATACTTCAGGCCAACAGGAAATACTGGAGCTCAAAATGTGCACATGAGTTCATAAAAATAGCTCCGGTTCTAGCCCATTTTCACTGTGTCTGCCCCCCCTTCCTCTGATGCCCTTTGAATGCTGTATTTTAGGCTGCTTGAAGAAAGCTTCCAGGCTTGAGTTAGAAAGTGGTTGCACACACCAGGAACTGCAGTGCTCCCAGATACCCAGAATTTTCTTTCAGGCTCTTGGGCACAAGCTCCTGCCAGCTTTTGCAAGATCTGCTTTCTGTACACGGAGGAAAAGAACAGTGTCCAGCCGGCCCACAGGAGTCACCAAGCACACTGGCGTGAGTTGTTCATTCCAGGGTCTTAGCTGTTCCGGGAAGCCTTCAGCCCACACAATCTGCTCCTGCCTCTGACCTCTCCCTAGCACCTGATGTTTGAGCCTTCCTGTAGCAACCTGCTAGTTTCCATCTCCAGCTCTCAGATTCCCTCTTGAGTGTCCATCTCCCCAGTGAGCTGAGAAGCAAGGAAGCAGAGGCCATGTCAGTACTGGGCATCCAGCTGCTCCAAGAGAGCTGTGAAATTGAACTATGGCTGCATCTCCTCATATAGCATCTACCACTTTCCACCAATTAAGCAAGATGGCTTTGCTTTTTCTTCTGGTTTTTTGCTTTATTTCAAACAGTGAAGCCTGCTGATAGGTATAGTTTATTAAAAGACCATAGAAATTGCAAAAAAGTGAATCACTCCCTCTGCACAGTGCAGTGTTCACTGCATCCTCTCTTCTCATTTGGACCTCTGCTTCATCTCTCTTTTACACCTGTATTTTGATAACAGGTACTTATCTGTGCTATAGGAAGCAGAATTAAAAAGAAACATTGCCATCCAGCAGATTTCTGGAACTCTCCACCAGTTACTCAGACATGCTGAGGGTATTATGTAACAATCAGGCCCACTGGGCTGGACACCTCTTGTTATAGTGTAGATCTGAAATGTCCCCGAAAGTATCATGTATTCCGAAGTAGGGCTTTTGAAAGGTGATTAGCCCATGGGGGCACTATACTCATCAGTGGATTATTCCACTGATGAGTTTATAGTGGAATGTGCTGTTAGCAGGTGGGACCAGGTCAGAAACAGCAGGTCACTGGGGGTGTGTCCTGGATGGGTGCATCCTTGTCCCTGCCTCTTTCCTCCCTCTTGCTTTCTTCTGCTTCCTGACTGCCATGCAATGAATACCTTTCCTCTGCCATACTCTTCTGCCATGCCCCATCTCTGCTTTAGAGCCAGCTGACCATGGACTGAACCCAGTGAAATTGTGAGCCAAAATAAACCGCTTCTAGCTGGGTATGGCAGTACACACTTGTAATCCCAGCACTCGGGAGGCTGAGGCAGGAGGATCGCCACAAGTTCAAGGCCAGCCTGAACTACATTGCTAAACCCTGTCTCAAAAAATAAAATAAAATAAAATAAAATAAGCCTCTCCTCCTTTAAGCTGAAGGTGTTGGGTAATTTGTCCCAGAGACAGATGAGTGGCTAATACACCTCCCCACTCTACCGTAATGCAGTACTCAAAATGGCTATCACTGAGCAGAAATGAGAAAGTGGGGAATGGGGGGGAGGAGGTGTGGATTGATGAGGAAACATCATGAAAAACATAAAACACAGAGCAAATGGGGTGGAAGAGACTGGAAGGTAGGAAAATAACAGGGCAGTAATGCACAAAACCCAGTAACCAGGCATCCCAGAAGATCCTTAGAGATGGGACTTCTGACTAGACCATGTATAACAATCAAATAGCTCAATCCAAAGTGCACACATTTCAGGATACAAAATCAACATTAAAATATGAATAACTTTTCTATACGCTAATTATGAACTATCTGAGAAAGAAATCAGGAAAACAATTCCATTCACAACAGCTTCCAAAAAGAATACCTAGGGATCAAACTAACCATGGAGGTGAAAGACTTCTCAAGTGAAATTAGAGATCACTAAAGAAAGAAACTGAAGACATTAAAAGATAGAAAAAGCCCCTGTGTTCATGGATCGGCAAAATTAATATTGTTAAAATGGCCATATTACCAAAAGCAGTCTACAGATTCAATGCAATCTCCATCAAAATACCAATGCCACACTTCACAGAACTAGAAAAAAAACAGTCCTAAAATTCACATGGAAACAGAAGAGCCAGAATAGCCAAAGCAATCCTAAGAAAAAAAGAGCAAGTCTGGAGGCATCACAGTTGGAGGCATCAAATTGTAATAGAAAGCCATAGTAGCACAGACAGCGTGGCACTGGCACAAAAATAGACACATAGACCAGTGGAGTAGAACACAGGACACAAAAATAAACCCACACAACTACAGCCATCTAATTCTTGACAAAGGAGCCAAAAGTATACCTTGGAGAAGAAACAGATTCTTTAACATATGGTGCTGGGAAAACTGGATATCTGTGTGTAGAAGATTGAAACTAGATCTCTGTCTTTCACAAAAATCAATACAAAATGGATCAGAGAATACTTTGAAACTGCTAAACAAAAACCTAGAGGAAACACTTGGAGCCATAGGCACAGGAAAAGACATCCTGAGTAGGACCCAGTAGCACAGGAAATAACAGCAAGAATCAACGAATTGAACTACATCCAATTAAAAAGTTTTTGCACAGCAAGGGAAACAACAGAGTGAAGAGACAGTCTACAGAATGGGAGAAAATAATTACCAGCTAGTCTTCGGACAGAGGATTAATGTCACAAATATGTAAAGAACTCAAAGATCTTAACACCAAAAAATTAAATAGCCCAATCAATAAATGGACAAAGGAAATGAACAGACATTTCTCAAGAAAGTGAGTATAATTAGCCACAAAGTATACAAAATAAAAGTTTGACATCCTTTGCCATTGGGGAAATGCAAATCAAAACTACACTGAGATTTCATCTCACCTCAGTCAAAATGGCTATCATTGAGATTGCAGAAAACAATAAATGCTGGCAAGGATGCTGCAGGAAGAGGAATATGTCTACACCGCTGGTGGGAATATAAACTAGTACATCAACTATGGAAATCAGTATGGTGGTTTCTCAAAAAAACTAAACATACAAATACCATGTGTCCCAGCTATACCACTCCTTGGTATATATCTAAAGGAATTAAAGTCAGCATACTGTAGGGATACCTGCATATCCATGTTTATTGCAGCAAAATTCACAATAGCCAAGATATGGAACCAACTTAGGTGCCCATCGAGATGAATGGAGAAATAAAATGTGGTATATATATACAATGGAACATTACACAGTTTTAAAGAAGAATGAAATTGTGTCACTTGCAGGAAAATGGATGGAACTGGAGAGCATCATGTTAAGCAAAATAAGTTCAACTCAGAAAGCTGAGTATCACGTGTTTTCCCTAATGTGTGGAATCTAAAAATGATGACATGAAAATAGAAGGGAGACTGTTATTAGACAAGAAGAAGGAATCAGTGAGAGGGTGGAGGCATACAAGAAGGTAATGAGTGGAAAAGTTATTAATCATATCACTCGGAAATCCTGATGTTGACATGAGTTTATGGAGGTGAAAATGTATCTGTCCACTACACCCATCAGGTGAAACAGCAGGTTCCAAGGAGCATAAATGGCACTGTCATTTTTTATTTGCAAGAATGCATTAATGGATAGAGTTACCAAGGAAGCATTTAGAATGATGCTCACGTAACTGTTTTAATCTGTCTCTGAGAGTGATGTGCTCAGGACATTTTTCTCTTTGCTTAAAAGTATTTTTAACTTGTGCTATTATGAAGCACTTCTTTTTTTCATTTATTTATTTTTTATTTTAATGGTACATTTTAGATGTACATAGTGATAACATTCATCACAGGGGATTTGTACCTGTACATGACATATCTTGTTGCTTATGAAGCACTTCTGAGCGAAGAAATTAAAAATTGTTCTAAGTATGTGAGGTGATGGATATGCTCATTAGCTTGAGTATAGTAATCATTTCACAACATATACATATCTCAAAACATGATGTACGCCTTAGATGTATGATTTTATTTGTCAATTATACTCCATAAAAACCTTTTTTTAGGTGCACTCATTTGCAGAAGCTCCATGGTGTCCAGATCCTCCATCGCATGCTAGTTTAACCTGAGCTCCTCAAGCTGTTCAGCTGCTTTGGGTGGAAAGGGACAGAGGGAATCACATTCAGGCTGTGTTCGGAAAAGAGAACTCCAAATGAATGAGTGAATCCAGCCAACGACCCCCCGTGGATGCTTACAGCACTAAAAGAGAGACATTAGATATCGCCAGCCTCCTGATGGAAGCACACAGCACCTTCTATGAAAGAGAGAAGGCAGACGTGAACCTGATTGAGCCTCAAACTACCAATTACAGGAAATACGAAGGACAGAGGAACATGGGACAGAGACCAGGGGGATGCAGTCAGCAAGATCCAGACTGTGAGAACAGAACAAATGATCCTTACCAGAGCAAATGATCTCATTTCTTCAAGAAACAAATTGCAGAGGAGAGACAGAGAGAGAGAGTGAAACCTGCAGAGAAAAAAGACCAATCACAACACATAGCACTTATATGCATACTTGCTCTAACACATTGTAAAAGTAAAAAAAAAAAATCCTATGGCATTTAAGAGATGTTTTAGTTACTTTTCTCTCATTGTTGGGACAGAATACCCGACACCCAAAGTTAGGGGAAGAAAGGTTTATTAGCTCACAGTCTGCAGAGGTTTCAGTCTATAGTCCGCTGGGTCCGAGGCAGGGCAGCATAGCAGAGGCAGGGTGGACCGGCATCACAGACCGGCATCACAGACCGGCAGCCGACCGGCAGCCAACCGGCAGCAAAGTAAAGTGAGGAAATGCAAGGAATGTATGCAAATAAGCAATGCAAACAAGCAGCTAGTTAGCTTCTTCCTGTATCTTTTATCTAGGCTACCTGTCTCCAGGGCGGCCCGCACTCCCACCCCCAATCTCAGTCTCACATCCTTGATCCCAGCAGAACCATGCCAAACTGATCAATAGATTAATTTAGTAACCACACACTCTAGATCCAGCTATCTCTTACCACATGAGGCTTTGGGGGGACATCTAGACACAAACCATAACAAGAGATAATATGAATTTTTATCATTAATTGGATGATTTGTAATATTCAAGATTTATTATTGTTTTATATGTAATGGGAGGGTTGTACTTACCATTTAAAAGGACTCCTGTGTTTCAGTTAGATTTACATACTGAAGTACTTGTGGATGAAACAACATATCAGGAGTTTGCTTCAAAATACTCTGTGAGTGAATATTCACAACGGCCCAAAAGTGGAAACAACCCAAATTTCCATCAACCGGTGAGTGGATTAATAGAATGTGGTACATCTACACAACGGAACACTATTCGGCCATTAAAAGGTACAAACTACTGATATATGCCACAGCCATCCATGGAAAAATGTTTTAAACACTACACTATGTGTAATAGACTAAATGCAAAAGACTGCAGGTTGTATTATTCTATTTTATGTAAAATGTCCAGGAGAGGCAAATCTATGGGAACAGAGACTAAATTAGTGGTTGCCAGGAGCTCAAGGAGGAAAGGGGAGTGGAGAAGGGGACAAGAAAACTTCTTGGGGGAATGTTTTAAAACTGGATTGTGGGGATATTCGTATAACTCTGTAAATTCACTGCCATTGACTTCTAAACTTGGAATGGTTGAATTTTATATTGTGTAAATTATGCCTCAATAAAGCTGTTATTCTTTTAACACTCCAGGGGATGAGAGGAGTGGGTGGGAACTAAATGAAAGATTAGCCATGGTTTGGTAATTGCTTAAACTCAATGATAGGCTGGTGGGGCCTACTGAGCTGTTGTCTTGAATTTTCCATATGCTTGAAATTTTCCACAATAAAAAAATACAAATTATTTCCAAGACTTAGCTATTACAAATTGTGCTGCTATGAACATGGTTGTGCATATATCACTGTGATATGATGATTTTAATTCTTCTGAGGGATGGGTGAATGGAAAGGAGGGGAGGGGAAGGGGGGAAGAGGGGGGAAAACCAAGATGTATCATGTACAGGTACAAAATAACCATGTTGATTATGAACATTATGTATACGATGTACCAATACATGTTCTTGGTAAAAATGATAAAAAAAA
>PVJO010033182.1:0-12681 GCA_004026905.1 Hystrix cristata
ATATAACGTCACGATCTTCTCATTTTCAGAACTGAAAATTTATACTCGATTTCGAAAGGACTCCTCATTTTTTTTCTTTTTGTTCATATGTGCCTTTTTTCTCCTATCATCTGAAACTGCTTTTTGAAAGAGCTGGGGGGCTTGGGGTTTTAGCTCAGTGGTAGAGTGCTTGCCTAGCAAGCACAAGGCCGTGAGTTCGATCCCCAGCACAAAAAAAAAAAAAAAAAAGAAAAGAAAAGAAAATCAGTGAAAGAGCTGGGGAAGATGTTGCATGGTAGTAAGAGCACAGGAGTCTGAGTTATCGCTCTTACCAAGCTACACTAGATTTTCCTGATTCCAAGGGTTGTTTCATAAGATTAAGGGTTAGTTAGTAGGTTTTGTAATAAATTTGTGCCAGTTTCTTTTCAACTCCTTCCTCCTTTTCTTTTTACTTACTTCCCCTCTTACACACTCTCAAACACTCACCCTCCTCCATTCTTTTTTGTTACACCAATACTGTCAACACAAAGTATTTGTAATTTTTTCTTTCTCTTCATTCACTCTCTCATCTTGTAGTGATTTTAATAAGAGTTGTGGGTTAGCAGTGTGCTAGTAAGGGTGTAGAACTAAGAGTTGAAGCTTTTATCTCTCAAGTTCCTCATCTAGGCATGCTGAGTCCTACAGGGGCAAAGGTTCTTTCATAGGCTTAACTAAATTCATTTTGTGGTTTCATCTTAAATCAGACATATCTGCCCTGTAACTTCTACCGTATTCCACTTAAAGTCCTTTCTCCTTTCCTCTTTATTTTCTTTCTTTCTAACACATCTCAAATCCTCCCCGTTTCCCCTGCTTTGTGTATCACAAATACTATCAGCACATGCATTATTTAATATTTTTACTTTTAATTAAGATAAAATTTTCAGGCCAGGTGTGGTGGCTCACATCTGTGATCCCAGAATTTGGGAGGCTGAGGCAGGAGCATTGCCGCAGGTTTGCGGCCAGCCTGGGCTACATAGTGAGTTTGAGGCCAATTTGAACTACAAAGTGAGATCCTATCCCCCCAAATTTTTTTCTCCTCTTTCAATTGCTTTTATTCCAATCTTAGAATATATATGTGAGGTGTTTGTATAGCTAGAGAAGAATAATTGACTACTGCTTTACTTTATATAGTATGTTTCATAGTCATGTCAGATTAACCCTCGACAAAAATTGTATATGGAGAATTTAATCACAAGCTTTCTATCAGCATTTTATTTGATTCCAACTTTCTTCTGCCTCCTCTCAAACTCAAGTTATACTTCTCTCCCTCTTCTTCCTTTATCCTGCCAGTACATATAATCTCTCAAACGCACATTCTGTCTCCCTCCATTCCAGATATGAGAATACTATCAGCAAAGTCCTGTTTCTTCTTTTTTCATTTTCTATTGTCTCTTTTTTCTTCTTTCCTTTTTCCTGAACTATACTTTCCTCTCTCTTCTTCCCTTCTTCCCTCCTTCTCCTTCCCCAAACTATCTTTTTCTATTCTTCTTTTTGCTCCTTTTCTCTACTGTATCTCAGCATACTCATCATCAGGGCTGTTTCATTGTTTTCTAGTGTTATTGAAAAAAGTGTGCAATGTTAAAGAAAAGTTTTAAATTACATGATGGATCCATGTCTGGTTCTGTAGATGCTGCTGGACACGCTGTTGTTTCTTCTTTCCCAGTAATCGGTTACTGATCCAGGTGAACAGGCACATGAGCACCAACACATAACCAGAGCCGAGATGATATCACAGGAAAACATACTCACTAAAGAGACCTCCACAGTAGTGACAGTTTTCTGCCCTAACTGAGCTTCAATATTCAGCCCCCAAAACTCTCGAAACATGAGAAAACAAGGCCAAAAAAAATGCCTTAAACAAGGCAAAAAAAAAAACCTCTTAACTTCTCAAAAGCTAATCTCACAGGCACTAAAGTGGAGGAAGTTTCAGACAAACAAAGACAAACCCCAAAACCAATGGTTAAAATGTTTCAAGAGATCAAAGGAAAAACAAATAAAGCCATAAGATGTTCAATGAGCTCAAAGAATAAGTAACTAAACTGATAAAGTGTTTCATGGATGAGATGCTCAATAAGCTGAAAGAAGGCCCAAAAAGCTGGTTGAATTAAAGAATATGACAAATGCAAATGACCACTTAGAGATTATGAAAAAGAATCAAGCAGAAGTCCCAGATATGAAAAATCCAGTTGAAAGTATAAGGCGTGAGAATGAGCAATCAGAAGAGAGTTTGCCAGAACTGGACAAGGTTGACGCTAGAGTACATGAACTCAGTGAGACTATAAAAACGACAGAATACCAGGAAAGCTGGAGCCAACAGTTGCTAGATGACGCAAAAAAAAAAAAAAAAAAAAACAATTTAACAATTACACAAGTTAAAGGTCATAAGGTGACACCAAAGTTATTTTTTTAATTTACCAAAATCACACAGAAAGTTATTTAAATCTAAGAAAAGAAATCAATATCCAGGTAAATGAGGCCCATAGAAACCCAAATAGTCATGGCCAGAAAAGAGCCTCTCAGTGACACGTCATAGTCAAAATTCCAGAATTCAGCGCAGAAAGAGAACACCAAGGAAGCAACCATGGCAGGAGCGGAGCAACACAGCAGGCCGCAGCCCATGAGGCGCCCGCCTGCCAGCTCCACACCAGCTCTGTGCTTTGCTTTTTTGGCGCTAAGCAGCTGAGACATGGACTAATCTGACCTGACCCCAGACCAGGATGGTGCCCAAAGGAAGCAGGTGAGTTCGCGGGCCAGCAGCGCGGGGGAGAAAGTGTGGAACTGGCCAGCAGCTTCAAGGATTCCACCGCTACCTCCCCAAATGACCAGGTGAGAGACAACCATGAGAGACGTTGTTGGTAGACTAAAAAAGTTTCACCAACTAAACATTACAGGGTTCTGCATTGCTCACTCCTCCTTCTGGAGTTCGATTCCAGGTTCTTCCCACCTCAAACAAAGAACTGAACGAAAGGAGCAAAAAGGGGTGGCAAAGTTTATTTTAAAAGGCAAAAGTGGAGGTTGGGAGAGAAACTGACTCCACAGAACAAGCTGGGGCCAAACAATGAAAAAAAAAATGGGTAAAAGCAAAATAAAAGTACATGCTATGTCTGGGAGATGTGGTGCAGGCTGTCATGGAAAAGTATGATAGCGCCAGCTCCTCATGGCTTCCTCTACTTTATAATGTCCAAATCTCAAGGAAACCGGTGACAACTTCTACATCCGGGTCCTGAGAGGCAGTACTGGGATTCCCACATCTCAGGCTGACATCAGGTCTAGGTCATTGTGGCAAGAAGCCGCATCTGTTTGGGATCTTGTAATTAATAGGTCATGCCTGCTTTCCCAGCCAGCTTTAGCCACGCCTCTCTCCTGCCTCAAGTCCACTGCTCAGAGGGTGCAGTCTAGACCCTCAGGGACATTTAAACTCAGACTTGAAGAAAATGGGCCCTGCTCTCTGCAGGGAATAATCACATCCAGCATGTGTCCACATTAAATCCAACAGTCTGCTTGAACCCCCATCCCACAGCCTACATCCACCAGAAACTAGAGACCTAATTGGTTTTCCCCCAGACATCAACATGAGCAAGGACACACTTGGGCATAGACAGCTGTCACAGCCTATGGTAAAGGGGAGTCTGGAATGGGGCATCCCCCAAACCCACAGACCAGAAAGCCAGGCAGAGAAAATTCTGACTGTCTGGATTCCAAGACTGCAGATGGGGGGAAAAAACACTCATTAACTCAATATTTTAAATTTTTTTATATTTTTCCTTTCCATAAGTTTTTTTGGGGGTTGGGTGTATTAGTGATTGCAAGAGAAAACAGATTTAATGTAGGACACAGAAATTTACAAGGTTAACTGACAATATTCGCCCACAGAGTCAAATGTAGAGAGTCCAAAAGATCTGTCCACACAAAAGAGATCTGAAGAATCCCGCCAAAGGCCTGGAGCCCACAGCAGTGTCCCCTAGGAGCCCACATCAGAGAGCTGAGGAGTCTTCAAGGGAGGAATGAAGGGCCTGCACCGGAGAGCCCAGAGACTGGAGCTGAAGGCTAGAGAGTCCGTACCAAGAGCCGGGAGACAATGCCCAGCTGAAGGCAAAGCCCGGCGCTCCTCCAAAGAGAACAGCAGCCTCTGCTCTTCCGAGGTTAGGAGGCAGGCAGGAGGTGCAATGCTATGTGGAGTCTCTGGCAGGTGAACTGCGGCTGAGTCCTCCAGAGTTCTGGAGCACGAACCTTCCATGGAAAATCAGCTGCGTGCAGTCTTCCCCTCCTGTTCTTTTGTGGGGTCTTCTGGTGGGTCTTCTACACCCGGAACCAAACTGACTCAGTTCAGCTGCACGTTCCCACTCAAGTTGACATGACTTAATCTACCACATTGGTTTTTCTCTCATTTTACTTTTTTCTTTATAATTTTCCCCTTTTAACATTTTTCTCTTCCTTCTTATCCTTTTTTTCCTGTATTTTGCTGTCTGTTTTTCTTATTAGTTTTCTTCTTCATTCTCATCTATGACTGTTTTCTGATACTATCAATTCTTTTACTCGCTCTCACATTTCTCATCTTCAACTGATTCATGTTTCAAACTTTAATTTTTTAATTCCCCAGTTCCCCATCCCCTCTACCATTACTAGTATAAATATTAAGCTTTGTGATTATTTAGTTACCTGGTTAATTCTGTGCTTACTTTTGAATACTGTCCTATGGCTAGTGGAGGGGAAGTTGTTCCATTTAGTAGCTATTTACTAGGTGATATTTGGCTAGTATTAGTGTTTGTACTATAATTGTACATCTCTTTTCTGCGGTTAAGGATGACACATTATTTGTTCTCAGGGTTTGTCAATATCCATTCTGACTTTGACAATATTATTGTTGCTGGTTTTGTTACTATAGCATGGTGATACATTTGTTGCCATTAATTTGTTTTTGCTACATGCAAATATCTGTATTCCTCAAGTAATTCAGATCCAGGCCTTTAGGAACCACTCAATAACAAATCATAAAATAAAGATTGTCGTTACCCTCTTCCTCATCCTCATCATCACTTTCATAAATCTTCTAAAATACTTAGTAAGCGGGCTGATTATTTACCATGACCTGAGCTTGGAAGTTCAATGCACAGAGCTCCTAATTAGATAAACTGCTTTGTGCTATCCAGATCTCTAAAGACTTCTTAATTGTAGTGAAGAAAGTAGAGAAATGTCCGCAAAAGGATTTGGGGCCTTTTCTTTATTCAAGAGGAAGCTCATGCATAGCATTCGCATCCTTTTTCTAAAAACCACTTTATTTTTCACTGTGGTAAATTATTTAAAACAAAATGGCCTATTAAACCATTTTAAGTGCACATTGCAGTGGCTTTAATTAGAGATACGTTGCTGTGCAATCATCACCACCAAATGCAGAAATTTTTCATCTCCCAGACTAACACTGTGTACCCATCTTAAAAACTCCTAATTTTTTCACTCTATATCAATCATTCTATGAGCCATGATAACAAATTAAAGGTATCGACATATAAAAATAATATCCCCAAGAAGACAGGATGTACAAGTCGGGATGTTTTATTTTCTGACTTTCACATCCTACATTCAAACCGGAAGACAGAGGTCCTGACATCAGACTGTGCATTAGAGCCTCATCAGGGCGCTATTTTTGTGTGTCTTTTAATATTTATTTATTTTTATTAGCGTATTTGCAATACATAATATTTATTTTCATTTTAGGGAGTGGGTGCATGTACTTAGAATATCCGATGAGTGTCTCTGCTCCTCTGTGTGTAGCTGAAGGAACTCAGCATCGGGCTGACCACCATATACAGCACCTGCACTGCATGCTCTTTATGGGAGAATATGATGTGGCCAAACAAAACAAGGTTCCAGCACTTGGTCTAAAAAATAAAACAGGGCACAGGTGAGAACCACACATGGAAAAGGCTTTACTCTTCCCACCTGATGATTTTCAGAATGGAAGAAAGCATATTCCACTAAGAGAAAGCAATATCTTAGATCATGAAAAAGCAAATATGTCCCAGTAAATACATGACTCTGTTACTGGTACCAATAAGAGAACAGGCAAAAGTAAGAATATGAGATGAGTCTCGCAAGAAATTGGAAATGACCACATCTTTGAAATAGGTAAATTATGAGACAATAAAATTCTGCATCTGGAAGTCCAAAAGCCTGGAAAAAAAAGACAAAAACTAAGAAGACATAGACTGTCAAGGGTTCATAATGAGGGGCTAAAACAGGACGTGGTGGCAACAACAAGTCAATGACAGCCATCAAGTCAGAGAGACATCTGTGTGAGGGAGGCCATATAGGAGGTGACTCTGCTGTGCCTGGATGTCCACACTTAACCTTGGGACCGTGGTGGAGATGCCAAGGACAGATTACAGAGGAAGAAGTACATGGGGGTGTGGAGGCGGGAATCAGAGCTGACGGCCAGGATGATGAGCAGGTTCCCGAGCACCGTGACCAGGTACATGGACAGGAAGAGCCCAAAGAGGACGGGCTGCAGGTCTGGATCCTCTGAGAGGCCCAGCAGGAGGAACTGTGGTGCTGTTGTGTGGTTTTCTGCTTCCCCATCGATAGTTTTTCTCCTTAAGAAACAACCAAAGTTCAAGAAATATCTAACTAAACTTCGAGTAGTTATCACTTCACAGTATCACTCTTGGGTTAACTTTGCTCACATCCCATGATTCCTTCTCCACACAGTGATTCACACAGGCACCTGGGGGAGCTCATCTCACTTATAAATACTTATAATTATTCAAGCTTTTTTAATCTGGCAGAAGTATCTCTTGTTTCACATCCAATCGCTTAATTTCCTTTTATGAATTTATGGACATAAACTAGTTTCTTCTTTGTTATGACACTTCCTAGATATTTGAGGATATTTCACATATTTTCCTTGATCTTATATTTCTCATATTTTCTTATTTCTGTTTGACTTTGTAACTGAATCTTTACTCTATGACTTGATGATTCCTACTGACGGGACAGTAGGTACACACAGTGTTTTTTCTAAAATTATTATTGTTAATGTTATTATTATTTGGATTTTAAGGATTAAAATGTTTTAGGGTACAATTGGACTGTACTGAGAGATACCTGTCAAGGAGTTGAGAGGTGTTACAGAAGAAACTGGCATATTTCCACACCCTGAAGTATGTCAGCTCTGAGACACTCAAGTTGTGCAATAGTAAGTTCAAAAGACTGAAAAAGATACCAGTGCTGAGCCACAAAAGTGAGGGTTCATGATGACCTGGTGTGACAAATGGTGACAAATGGCTACATACCAGTCATGGGCCATCACAGTCAGAAGTAAGTCATTCAAGTATGTAACACGGCTCTATTAGTTACTTTCCTAGAGTTAGTGTTTTGCAAGAGAGCAGATTTAATGCAGGACATTTACACATTACAATATTCACGCACACACAAGCTAAATGCGGGAAGTGCGAAATGTCTATCTAAGCACTAGAGACCCGAAAGATCCATCAAGCGCTGGGAGCACATGGCAATGTCCCATGTACACTTATGTCTGCACAAAAAGGCTGAAGAAATCTATACTGGAGCCAGGGTATGACACTCACAGTGCAGATGAAGATCAGAGCTCCCCTGAAGCATACAGCAGCCATCCTCAACCACAACAAGGCCCCAAGCTCCTCCTATGACAAGAACAACTGAGTTCATTCAGGGAAACCAGCTGCAGCAGAGCGTCTCCTGGGAAACAGAAGAAGCCCCTATCTTCTGCTCCCGTTCTCCACGTTATGTTGGCAATAACCTTCATGTGGATCTCATACAGCCAGAACTACACCAACTCACTTCAGCTGGGCATTCCTGCTCAGGTTGGTCACAATAATAAGTCCACCACAATCCACTCCTGGTCAACTTGATAACCAGACACATTTCTTTAAACCGTGGTCTGCAGTGGCAGATTTGTGAAGAGTTAACATATCTGGTCTCTACATATTTAAATTAACAATACAATTCTTATTGCAGTCATTTCCATATCAGAAACAAATATTAAAAGGATTCTCAAAACTGATTACAAACAAGTATCCAAAAATTACAAATATACATACAAATATATAATTCCATTCCATCTCTCTTGCTTGTTCTAAAATAATAAATAATTTGTTTACAACGTACAATATACCAATACAGCGCATCCATGTTAAAAAATAATGGCTTCAAATTTTAAAACACCTTTGGTTTCCATTCACTTTAACAACAGAGCTCGGTAACACTAAGACACCTGTAATTATCTCCTGTATCCCGAATTCACTCTTCCTTTCTGGTAAAAGGCCTCAGGTCATTTTTCCATTGTCCTGTTTCTTCTACACAACCTCGTTCTCCTGTGCTCATCCTTGCAATCCACAGCTGCCCTCTGACAAAATGCTTCAAGTCACCCTGCTGGCTCTCCACACAATTTCCAACACAGATCTGGCCAAAAGTGCTCAACAGTAACTATGCTGCCATCCCAACCCCAGACTACACTGAAAGTTCTCTGCCACCCAGGCAATATCGCCAAACACAAGCAAAATGCAGACTGACCTCTGCCAAAGCACACACGTACTGCCTGGGATCCAGCAGCCAATGCCGTGCTCAACAGAAGCCTCCCAAGCCTCATCCCAACCGGCAGCATTTCCATCAGTTATTCTGGTTTTCTGGGCTCTGACCAGAGGCTCCCATATAATAAAGTTTAGAACATTCCAGGACTGCCTCTTTAGCTGGTCTCTCAAAACCTTTCCCAATTAATTCAAAAGGCTCTTAAACACATGGCCAGGCAACGCCACAAGGATCCCACTTCTCCAGTACCAATTTCTTGTATTAGTTAATTTTCTAGAGTCAATGGTTTGCAAGAGAGCAGATTTAACGCAGGACATTTACACATTACAACAGTCACACACACACAAGCCATATGCAGGAAGAGTGCAGAACATCTGTCTATGCACTGGAGACCCGAAGGGCTGGGAGCCCACTATACTGTCCCATGTGCATCCATGTCTGCAGTAAAAGGCTGACGAAGTCTATACTAGAACCAGGGTATGACGCTCAGAGTGGAGATGAAGACCAGAGCTCCCCGAAGCGAACCACTGCCATCCTCGATGACAACGAGGCCCTGACAACCTCCTGCAAGCAGAACAGCCTCAGGGAATCCGGTGACAACAGAGCTTCTCCTAGGAAAGAGCCATGCACTATCCTCTGCTCCTGTTCTCCTTTATCTTGTGTCAGCAATAAGCTTCAGGTGGATCTTCTATGCCCAGAATGACACCAACTTAGTCCAGCTGGGCGGTCCTGGGCAAGTTGACCACAATAATAAGTCCACCACAATGGAGTAGATAGATATCTCTTGGTAAACTAAGGATCGTATGTAGAGCAGAAAATTTAGTAGGGAATAACTGACAAAATGATTAATGAGAAACAAATACAAACACATATAACAAAGTTATAAGAGCTTTAGAAATAGAAGAAATGAAGGAACATATCTTTCAGGGGGAAAAGGAGCCAGGACATTGAAGTTTACACTATCTGCCTAAGGAACAAGGGTGTTCATTTACTTCTGAGGTCTGTGGTCCATGAAAGACAAGAGGCTGCTCTGCTGAGGAGTCTGGCCAGGGCGCCCTTCATGTCCTTGTTCCGCAGGCTGTAGATGAAGGGGTTCAGCATGGGGGTCACCACGGTGTACATCACAGAGGCCATCATGCCTGCCCGGGAAGAATCCGTCACAGCAGAACTGAGATAGACCCCAAGTGCTGTTCCATAGAATAAGGAGACCACACAGAGGTGAGAGCCACAGGTGGAAAAGGCTTTATGCCTGCTTGCTGTGGAGGACATTCTCAGTAAGGTGGAGATGATCCTAGCATAAGAGAGGATGATCCCAGCCACAGGAAACACACACAGCAGAGCTGCTGCTACAAGCAAGACGATGTTATTGATGAAGGTATCAGAGCTGGCCACCTTGAGAACCTGAGCTAATTCACAGAAGAAATGAGGGATTTCAGTGCCTATTCGAAAGGTGAGTGGCTTCATCAGTAGAATATGAACCAGAGAAGCACAAGCAATAACGAGCCAAGACATCAGAACCAGGAGACTACAGTGTCGGGGGCTCATGATGACCGTGTAGTTCAGGGGGTGACAGATGGCCACGAAGCGGTCATAGGCCATCACAGTGAGGAGAATATCATCCGTGGCACAAAAAAGCATTAAGAAATATACCTGAGTGAGGCACTCCATGTAGGAAATGTCTTTGTTCTGTGCCTGTATGCTCACCAGCATCTTGGGGACTGAGGTAGAGGTGAAGCAGATGTCCACAAAGGACAGATTACAGAGGAAGAAGTACATGGGGGTGTGGAGGTGGGAGTCAGAGCTGACGACCAGGATGATGAGCAGGTTCCCGAGCACTGTGACCAGGTACATGGACAGAAACAGTCCAAAGAGAAGGGGCTGCAGTTCAGGATCCTGTGAGAGACCCAGGAGGATGAACTGTGATGCTCCTGTGAGGTTTTCTGCTTCCATGTCACTAGATTTCATCCTTGAGAAACAAGCAAAGTTCAAAAAACATCGAACTAAACTTCAAGTAGTTACCTCTTCACACAATCACTCTCGGGTTAACGTCCCTCACACCCCACGACTCCTTCTCCATACAGTGATTCACACAGGCTCCTGGGAGCTAATCTCACTTTTACATATTTATAAGTTTTTAAGCTTCTTAAATGTGGCAGAAATATCTCTTGTTTCACATCCAATCACTTAATTTCCCTTTTAGAATCTACAGAGACCAGATAGTTTCTTGTTTGTTATGACACGTCCAGGATATCTGAGGGTATTTCATATATTCCCCTTGATAATCTCCATATTTTCCTATGTTTCTCATAATTATTTATTTCTATTTGACTTTGTGACTGAATCAATGACTTGACTATGAGTTGACAGTTCCTACTGACAGGACAGTAAGGACACACAGTGTTTTTTTCCTAAAATTATTATTGATATTGTTATTATTACTTGGGTTTTGAGGATTAAAAATGTTTTATGTACACTACCACCATAGGGAGTGAAATCGGTCATTACTGTTGCTATTATACTCTTTCTGTATAGTAATTGCTCTGGATATGTACTGCTCCCCAGTAACACAATCGAGCTTCTTCAGAAATTAGGTTGTTGAGTCAAACTTGGTGGAATAGAGTTTGGTCCTCCAGGTTATCATCTATGTGACCCAGAGACAGCTATGTAAACTCTCTTAGTTACAAACACTTCACCTGTCCACCAGGAGCTATGAACGTTCATTACATGATAAGACTGAATGAAAAAATTAAACGGCATGATGATGTGAGTTTTGTTCTGTGTTCCTGTGATACACAATGTTCTTTATTCAAACGTGAGTTTACTGATGAAAAAACAAATGTGTCACACATGGATATCATTTAACAATATCCCCCTAAACTAGGCAGCCGTCACAGAGGGAATCTGGACTTCACACATACAGCAGGTTGTTGACTCTTTGACCACCATGTAGCATTTCTAACTGTGACACCCCTGTGAATCCTTCTTTCAGGAATGTCTTCTAGGTAAGTTCTCTTAAATGAGAAAAAGGAAAAATGGAGATGGTGTATATCTAAATCTGATAAAAAGCCATCTATGACAAACCAACAGCCAACATCACACAAAATGGTCAGAAACTGGAAGCTTTCACACTAAAATCTGGAACAAGAAAAGGGTGTCCGCTCTCACCACTATTACTCAAAATAGTTCTAGAAACATTAGCCAGAGCAATAAGGCAAGAGAAAGAAATAAAAGGAATAATGATAGAAAATGAAGAAGTTAAACTATCATCATTTGCAGATGACATGATACTCTACATAGAAGACCCCAAAAATTCCACCAAAAAACTTCTAGATTTAATACATTCAGTTGCATAGCTTTATACAAAGTCAACACCCAAAAGTCAACAGCATTCCTATTTATCAATAACAAACTCACTGAGAAGAAATAACAGAATATGTTCCTTTCACAATCACATCAAAAAAAACCAGAAAATACTTAATCTATCCAACAAGACAAGTAAAAGACAACTACAGTACTCTAAAAAAAGGAAATTGAAAGGGATTTCAGACAATGGAAAGACATCCCATGTTCCTGGGTAGGAAGAACCAACATAGTGAAAATGGCCATACTTCCTACATTACTATGTAGAATTCAATCCAATTCCAATCAAAATACCAATAACATACTTTACAGAATTAGAAAAGGCAATCATGAAATTTATCTGGAACCAGAAGAGACCAAGAATAGCAAAATCAATTCTGGGCAACAGGAATAAGGCAGGGGGCATCACAATCCCCAACTCAAAATTATACTATAAAGCTACTGTGATAAAAACAGCATGGTACTGGCACAAAGACAGACCTGAGGGCCAATGGAACAGGCTAGAAGGTACAGAAACAACTCCAAACACATTCAAATACCTTATCTTCAACAAAGGAGCCAAACACCCTCACTGGAAGAAAGATAGCCTCTTTAACAAATGGTGCTGGAAAAATTGGCTTACCACATGCTGGAAACTAAAACTAGATACATGTCTCTCACCATGTACTAAGATAAAATCAAAGTGGATCAAAGATCTAAACATTAAAACAGAAACATTAAATCTACTGGAGAATAAAATAG
>PVJO010033183.1:0-12382 GCA_004026905.1 Hystrix cristata
AAGAATGATATCAGCTATAGGTTTTCACAGATGTTCTTTATAAGATGGAGAATCTTCCCCTTTATTCCTGATATTCTGAGTTTTTATCATGAGTCGATACTAGATTTGTTAAATACTTTAGTTATGTCACTGATATTATCATATGGTTTTTCTTCTTTAGTTTTTGATATGATAGAATACATTGTTTCATTTTCAAATATTGAATAATTATTCCATATCTGTATTATAGTTTGCCTGGCTGAGTTGTATTATTATTCTGTACATTGTTGATGAATTTGATTTGCTAACATTTTGTTGAAGATTTTTGTGTCTATATTTATGAGAGATATTGGTCTCTCATGTTTATGTGTGTGTGGGTGTGTGCGTGTGTGCTATCTTTGTTTGGCTTTAATATCAGAGTAATAGTGGTGTTAAAGTAAGTTGGAAAGTATTCCCTCCTCTTCTACTTTCTGGAAAAGATAATGTAAAACTAGTATTAATTCTTTCAATTACTGATAAAATTTTCCAGTGAAATCATCTGGGTCTGGGATTGTTTTCAGGAAATTCTACATTACAAATTAATAGTACTGTAGTCACAAGGCTACTCAGGCTATCGGTTTCATTGTGACTGAGTTTTGAGAGCTCATGGTTTTGGAGTTGATTGAGTTCTTCTCAGGTGTGAAAATTAGAACCTTAAAGTTGTTCACAATTGTATTTGTTTTTCATGGCTTCAGCAACAAAGTACCACAAACTGGGTGGCTTGAAATGACAGAAAGTTGACATCGCATGGTTCCAGAGGCTGGAAATCTGAAATCGCCTTGTCCACAGGCTGTGCTGGCATCTGTAGGGAGAACACTTTCTTGCATCTGCCCAGTTTTTGGTGGTTCCAGCAGGCTTGGGGGTTCCTGCACTGCTCCATGGCCTTCCCCCAGTCCTTGGTCCTCTCACGGGCTTTTATTTAAGGGTGTCAATCCTATTGAAGTAAGAGCACACTCTGCTCTTGTGTGACCTCACTCCCACCATACTGACTATATCTGCTCTAACTCTGTCCCCAGATAAGCACACAGATTGAGTTACTGGAGATCAGGACTTCAGTCTATTCTTTTCAGAGGAACACATTCAGGGGATAACAGTAGCATTCCTTTATTATTCTTTCAGTGGCTACAAGATCTATGTGGTCTCCTGTGTTTGTTTCCTGATATGGAAATTTCGTGTCTTTTTACCTTTCATTGGCGTCCTTTTTGCTAGAGAATTTTCGGTTATTTATTTTTTCAAAGAACAAATTTAGCCAGGCATGGTGGCGCATGCCTATAATCCCGGCACTTGGGAGCCTGAGGCAGGAGGAATACCGTGAAGTTTGAGGCCAGCCTGGGATACATAGTGAGTTAAGGCCAGCCTGGAATATATAGCAAGAATCTGTCTCAAAAAACCAAAAAGAAGAATGAGAAGGAGAAAGAGAAGGAGAAAAAGAGAACTAACATTTTGTTTAATTTTTCTATTCTTTTCTTGTTTTCAATTTCATTCATTTCCACTCTTTTTTCTTTCTATTTTTTTATTTCGATGGTACATTTTAGATATACATAGTGATAACATTAATCATAGGGGATTTGTACCTGTACATGATATATCTTGCTGCTTCTTTTTTTCCCATTCCCCTCCCCTCCCTTCAACCCCTCATTTCCACACTTTATTTTTTTATTTCTACTCTTGCCCTTGCTATTTCTTTCTTTCTGCTTTCATTGGGATTGCTCTTCTTTTTCTAGTTTCTTGGGGTAGAAACTTAGATGATTGTCCCCCGCAGAGGCTCTCAGGAGGTACTGCAGTGTCCAGTCTGTCCATATTCAGCGTGGTGTCAGCACTCAGTCTCCTGGTTTTTACTGCCCTTGTCTAGATAGACAAAGAAAATGATATATGGCAGAAGTCAAGTGTTTGAGTTGTACCTACAGAAAGACTTCCCTTCACTATGCTTTCTGCTTGCCCTCAAGAAGTTACATGAGTCATTTTCATACATGACTTTGTACTCTTACTCAATAGTTATAAATAATACTTGCAAAGTAGAACCTCTCTATGTTAAAAGTGATGTTTGCAATGCAATGCCTTAGGATCCACCTTTTCGATTTCCCTTCAGGCCTGCTCCACCATCTCTCGGTTGGTCCTCAGGGGGAACAGATGGTTTTCTTTCTATCTGCCTTATCCTTCCTTCTCTGTGACTGGGTGAGTAGGTCCAGCTGCATGGCCTCTGAGAGTAATTTGTTTGTGTCCTGGGAGGATGCACTATTGGAGATTTGTACCTACCGTACAATGTCTCTAAGCACCTTGGATTAAACTAACCATGTTACTCAGACATAAGCCACTGCGGTGTTTGGAATAAAATTGCTAAGTCAAAGTGACTATATAGAAATAACCCTGAAACTGAATTTGCAACATTTTAGAGAATTTATGCTTCAGGACTGGAAGTTTTGAGTGGAGAACATAATTATGCCTCAGTGTGGGTTTGGAAAATTGAAGAAGCATAAAAAATTGCGTCATGAAATTGCAAAGTGGAAAGTAGTCTTTTCCTCCGTCTCCACAGCCGGGTTTTCAAGTCCTTTGCACATGGCCAGTCCAGATCAATATCAGAATCACTTCTTACAGTTCTTGACAGCGTCCTGCTCTGCTGGCGAAACCAAATCCCGTGGGAGACCTGGCTGTCACTACTGCAAGGACAGTCAGACAATATTGGGAGTAGCAGAGGGGACAGGCTGTGCCAGGGACCAGACAAAAAGAGTCTGAGTCCCACTTAGGCCCTGCTGCCCCAGGGAGGGCGGGAAGGTGGCGGACTAAAGAAGCCTTCATCAGGGGGGTGGACACAAGGCTGGTGGGGAAGCCCAGGGGCTGGGATGGTGGCTTAGACATTGTTTTTAATAGATAACAACTTCTGAATGCTTGTTCCGTAATTTTGTAGAGTGAACAGTGAAGAGATTGCTCTGAGTCTTTATTTCACTGCTCTATTCATCATCCATTCTGTTCTGCCTGCTCTTTCTTCCTCCTTCTTGCAATTTTTGAAGCATTTTTAAACCTTGAGAAAGTTGAAAGAATAGTGCATTTTGCCCCACTCATCTTCTCTCTTTCTACCATTTTTTGACAATGTTTTTTAAAAAAGTGTTTCATTGTGCACACTGAAGTACGCGATGCACTGTGGGATTCATAGAGAGAGTGAAGAGGCTACAGTAGTGACGCAGGTTAACACACCCATTGTCTCACGTCCTTACCTCTCCTTCCTGGGGCAAGAAGGACCAAAATCTACCATTTGGCAGGAATCTCAAACACAATATAATTTGTGGGCGAAGTCCTCACGTCGTACATTAGATCTCTAGACTGGCTCGTCCTCCACATCTTGTTCTCTGTAATCTCTCTGCATCTCCCCACTTCTTCCTCCTGTCAATTTCTTCCTGAATCACTAGAAAGTGAATTACAACAGCCATGATACTCTGTCCCTAAATATTTCATTGCACTTTTCTTAAGAATAAGGACATTCGCTTTCATGAACAATGTAACGGTCTCATTTATGAAAATTAACAAGCTGGGTGTGGTGGTGCATGCCAGGAATCCCAGCACTGTACAGTACTCTGGAAAACTGAGGCTGGGGAGTCGAAAGTTTGAGCCCAGTCTGGGCATGTGGGTGAAGATGTGACTCAAAATAAAAAGGAAAAAGAGGCTGAGGATTTAGCTCAGTGGTAGAGTGCTTGCCTACCAAGCACAAGCCCCTGAGTTCAATCCCCGGAACCAAAAAAAAAAAAAAAAAAAAAAAAAAACTGGAAATGCAGCTTAGTGTGGAAATCCTGTTTTCAATTCCAACTACCACAAGGAAAGAAAGAAGGAAAAAATAAAGATAGGTAAAAAGGAGACGAGAGAAATCCTAGTTTTGTAAAGAAAAGAAAAACTGTAGTGTCAGGACACAAAAGTTACTCAAACTCAATTGAAGTTTTTATTTTCTTTTTTCCCAAGACATAAGAAGTCTGGATAATTCCCTTCCACATGCATGTCAAACCTTTGACCTATAAGTAGACACCTTTTCCTACCTGTACATTACACTTTACCCTACACACCGTATGTCAACCTCGAACATGTGTAAATGCTTTACCTGACAGTAGGAATACACACCGTAGATCATCTGGCTTGAAGATACCTCCAAGCCCCATAAATTTCCTCAGCTCCACATCATGAATTGTCCCCCTCTGTCTTGAGGGCCCCAAATCTATTTCTTTTAGTGTGCCCTGCTAAATTTCTGCATAATAAATCCCCTTATACCTCTTACTGACGCATCCTGAGAATTCTGTCTGTGTGACCAGAGTCAGTGAGCCTGCAAACCTATTCTATGGGTAGCGTAGGTTTAGGAGCTCTCCTAGGACATTGCCCAGTAATGGAAGGAAGGGTTAGGAGTAGCGAAGAAAAAGGAAGGAAATTAACAACCCATAATATTATCTAACATACTGTATATAGTCAGATTGTCACATTGTCCCCTAAATCTTTTTTATAACTGTGTCATTTTCAATCCAGGCAGCAATAAAATTCATTGGTTGGTTATGTCTGTTTAAACTTTGAATCTAGAATGCTATGTCCTCCCTTGGCATTTTTCTCTCATTAAATTGGTCTTTTTGTAGGACTGACAGATTTAGAAAATAAAAATGCAGGATGCTCAGTTAGTTTGAAATTCAAATAAACACTGAGTCATCTTTTAGTGTAATAGGCTCTATACTTACATTAAAAGATGAGCTGTCATTCCGAAATTCAAATTTAATTGGCCATCCTATATTTTATCTGGTAACCCTACATTCTGGAAATTCAAACTAATTGTATTATAGAGTAGCTAAAGTTCTGGATTTGTTTGTTTTCCACTGATTCACTTCTGTTAAACACTTTTTTACAGAAATATTTCATCTTTGATGTTTCATATTTTATCACATTAAGAGCCATACCTTGTGGCCCCATTAGTGAAGCTATATTGGGTTATAGATGAAGATGGTGGTTACCAAGTCTCTCGTTAAAACACCATTTCCCTTCTTTGTTTTGTTTGTTTTTGCAGCGCTAGAGATTGAATTCACAGACTCCTGCATTCTAGGCGAGCACTCTGTCCAGAACGACATCCCCAGCCCTTCCTCTTGAGTTATTTGTGGGATAATGGAGACCAGGTTCCCAATCACTTTTTGTGCTGTGATTTTAACATTCATCAGTGATTGCTTTCTGAATCAGTTATATTGTGGCTTGTGAAATCATTTTCTAATTTTATCATTCTTTCTGCATTATTAGTTGCTATTCATCTGTAAAGAGTTCTCTTTCTTGTATTCTTTTTCTCTTAATATCACTATATGCTAATGGACTTTAAAAATTCAATTTATTACAATTCATTACCACCATTATGCTTTCCTCACTGATTTTCATGGATTTATTTTATTTTATTTTTATTTTTATTTATTTTATTAGTACATGTTTTCAGTGTATGCAGTTTACAGGCATCTTGGGGAATGCTTAGATGTACATATCACAGGGTGTTTTTAAATCTCCTTCCTTTTTCCTTCCCTTCCAATTTTCCATCCCATTTTTCATTCTTGTTGATATTATTAATCTTAGTTCATGTTAAGGCATATATGTTTACATTAATTGAGATTATTAGGTTGTATATGACATATCTTTATTCTACTATTTCCCTTTCCCCTTCTCCTTAGGCCTTGCACTTGTTCTCTTGGACCACTTCCCTATTGTAAGATATCCATCCCCTTGTCTCCTTCTATCCATCCTTTATCATTCTCTTTGTTTGTACTTTTCCTCATTCAAGTGAGAGATACCATATAGTATTTAAACCATGTGTCTGGTTTATTCCACTCAACATTGTATTTTCCAGGTGCATCTATTTTCCTACAAATGTCTCAAATTCATCATTCTCTATACCATAGTGGTATTCCATTATATATGCACACCATGTTTTCTTTATTTAGTCATCTGTTGATGAGTATACAGGATTTATCTATTATGAATTATGCTGCTATAAATAGGGATGATAGGGATGTATTGCTGTAGTAATGTGTCTTAAGCTCTTTGGGGAAGATATCTAGCAGGGGCATAGCTGGGTCATACGGAATTTCTAATTTCTAATTTCAGTTCTTTGAGAAATCTCCATACCAATTTTCTTAATGGTTGTACTAGTTTACATTCCCACTAACAATAAAGGAGGCTTCCTTTTTCACCACAGTCATGCCAGCATTTGCTATTGTTTGATTTCCTAATGATCACTATTCTTTCTGGAGTAAGATGGGATCTTAACATTGTTTTAATTTGCATTTCTCTAATGGCCAGAGATGTTGGGCATTTTTTCATATACTTGTTGACTATTTGTATTTCTTTCTCTGTGAAGTGTCTGTTCATTTCTCTTGCCCATTTCTTGACTGGGTCTTTAATTTTAAGGGGTTTAATTTCTTTGAGTTCTTTGTATATTCTAGAATTAGTCCTCTGTCTGAGGAGTAGCTGGCAAAAACTTTTTCCCATCCTGTAGGTTGTCTCTTCACTGTGTTGATTCCTTTGCTGTACAGAAGCTTTTTAGTCTGATTTAATCCTATTTGTTGATTTTTGCTGTTATTTCTTGTGTAGTTGAGGTCCTATTTAGAAAATCCTTCCCTACAGCTATGTCTTCAAGTGCTTTATCTATTTTATCTTCCAGTAGGTTTAATGTTTCTGTTTTAATGTTTAGATCTTCGAACCATTTTGATTTTAATTTAGTATATGGTGAGAGATAAGGGTCCAGTTTCAGTCTTCTGGAAACATATAACCAGTTTTCCTAGCACTAGTTGTTCAATAGGCTATCTTTCTTCCAATATAAGTTTTTGGTCCATTTGTTGAAGATCAAATAACTGAATGTGTCTGGGCAAGTTTTCGCATACTCAGTTCTGGTCCATTGATCCATGTATGTGTTTTTTGTTCCAGTACTATGCCTTTTTCTTTTAAAATAACCATTGCTTTGCAGTGTAGTTTAAAGTCAGGTATTGCTATGTCTCCTGCTTTGCTCTTGTTGGCCAAAATTGCTTTTGCTATACTGGCTCTCTTATGGGTCCATATGAATTTTAGGATTGTTTTTTCTAGATCTGTAAAGTATGCTGTTGGTATTTTGGTTGGGACTGCATTGTATAAGTTTTGGGAATATGGGAGTATGGTTATTTGACAATATTGGTTCTGCCTATCTAGGATCAGGGAACATCTTTTCATTTTCTGACATGCTCTTCTATCTCCTTTTTTAGAGGACTATAGTTTTCTCTGTAGAGGTCTTTCACTTCCTTGGTTAGGTTAATTCCTAGGTATTTCATTTTTCTTGTAGCTACTGTGAATTGTATTGTTTTATAATTCCTTCTCATCCCATTCATTATTGGTATACACTAATGTTAATAACTTAAAAGTTCATCTTGTATCCTGCTACATAACTGAAGTTTGTTATTAATTTTAGGAGTTTTTTTGGTGAAATTCTTTGGGTCTTCTATGTAGACTATCATGTCATCTGCAAATAATGATAATTAGAGTTCTTCCTTTCCTATATGTATCCCTTTCTTTTTCTGTAGCCTACACACTCTGGCTAATGTTTCAAGTACTACACTGAATACAAGAGGTGAGAGTGAACATCCTTATCTTGTTCCTGATTTTAGGGGGAATGCTTTTAGTTTTTCCCCATTTAGTGTGATGCTGGTTATTGGCTTGTCATAAACAGCTTTTATCATTTTCAGGTATGGTCCTTCTATACCTGTTTTCTTCAGGGTTTTTGTTGTTGGATTTTGTGAAAAACCTTTTCTGTATATATGGATATGATTATTGACCTTGCTTCTCTCTCTCTGTTTTGTTTTTTTTTTTTTTGGTGCTGGTGATAGAACTCAGAGCCTTGTGCTTGCTAAGCAAGCACTCTAACTACTGAGCTAAATCCCCAACCCCAATATTGCTTCTCTTTATGTGATTTATTACATTTTGACTTATGTATGTTGAACCATCCTTGCATCTCTGAGATAAAACCCACTTGATTGTGATGTATGATCTTTTTTATATTGTGCTGCATTCTATTTGCTAATATCTTGTTGAGGATTTTTGCTACTATGTTCATGAAGGAGACTGGCCTATAGTTTACTTTTTTAGTTGGGTCTTTATCTGGTTTTGGGATCAGGGTGATACTGGTGTCTTAGTTACTTTTTTCATTGCTAAGACAAAATACCTGACACCCAGAGTTAAAGGAGGAAAGGTTTATCATAGCTCACAGTTTATAGAGGTTTCAATTTATAGTTGACTGGCTCCAAGGCAGGGTGACATGGCAGAGGAGAAACAGTTCATGGCAGGAAGAAGGCAGAAGGCAGAGAAGCAGCAAGCAGCAAAGTAGCAAGGCAGCAGCATGGAAGCCTGCCTCTCCCTTTAACCCTTTCAGGCTACTCACCCTTAGGGTGGTGCCACCTAGGTTGGGGCTTCTTATTGTACACACCCAGAACTATGCCAGACCAATCAGTGGACTAATTTAGTAGTCACACATGCTTAATCCTAGCATCACATAATTAATCCCAGCTTCATGCACTTAATCCAGCATCACACATCTTATATGTAGCCATTTCTGAAAAGCCCCACCTATGACTGCATGAGGCTTTGGGAGGCACTTCTGGGCAGAAGGCATAACAGCTGGCTTCCATAAATCAATTTGGAAGCATTCCATCCCTTTCAGTTTCTTTGATAAGCTTGAGGTGTACTGGTGATAAAACATCCTTAAAGATTTTGTAGCATTCAGCAGTGAATCCGTCAGGTCTGGGGAGTTTTTTGTTGGTAGATTCTTTGTTACTGTGTCAATTTTGTTGCTTGTTATTAGGTTGTTAAGTATATTTATGTCTTCTCGTGTCTTCGTGGGGTTAGTTTTGGTAGTTCGTGTCTAGGAATCTGTCCATTTTTTCAAAACTTGCTAATTTGTTGGAATATACTTTTTCAAAGTAGTTACTATCATCTGGATTTCCACAGTGTCTGGTGTAATTTCACTTTTTCATTTCTAATCACATTGATGTGAATCTTTTCTTTTTCTTGGTGATCTGGCTAGGGATTTATCTACTTTATTCTTTCAAAGAATCAGCTCTTCAATTTGTTGATTTTTTTAACTTTTTTGTCTCAATTTCATTGATTTCTACTCTCATTTTTATAATTTCCCCCATCATTTTCAGTTTGGGGCTGGTTTATTGTTGTTTCTCAAGTATTTTAAGATTTCTTATAAGGATGTCTATTTGAGCCTGCTCTGTTTTCCTAATGTGAGCGTTGACTGTGATGAATTTTCCTCTTAGAACTGGTTTCATAGTGTCCCAGAGGTTGGCGAGTTTTACCTTCATTGTCATTAACTTCCAGAAAAATTTTAAATTTCTTGATTTCTTCTGTGACACATTGGTTGTTTCAGAGTGTGTTGTTTATTTTTCAGGAGCTTTTGCCTTTTCCGACATTTATTCTGTCATTGATTTCTGTTTTCATCGCCCAGTGGTATGATAGTATACATGGCGTAATTTCTATTCTTTTATATTTACTTAAGCAGGCTTTGTGGACTAGTATGTGCTCTGTTTTGGAAAAAGTACTGTGTGCTGCTGAAAAGAATGTATACTCTATTGTAGAGGGTTGGAATACTCTGTATATGTCTATTAAGTCCACATGTTCAAGGGTATGTTTCAGTTCTGATATTTCTTTATTCATTTTTTGTTCAGTTGAGCTATCTCTTTGAAAAAGTGGGGTGTACAAAATCCCCTACTAGGATTGCATTAGTATTTGTTGGATATTTTAATTTCAGCTTTTTCTTTTTAATGAAGATAGGTGCTCTAGTATTCAGTGCATGTATGTTTATCAGTGTTATCTCTTCTTGTTGGATTGTCCCCTTAACTAGTATATAGTGACCTTCTTTGTCTCTTCTAATAGTTTTAGCTTGAAGTTTACTATGTCTGATTTTGAAATTGCTATCCTTGTTTTCAGAGTCCTGGTACATGAAATGTTATTTTCCATTCTTTAGTTTTTAGTCTATGAATATCTTTTTGGATTGGATGAGTTTCTTGAATGCAAAAGACTGTTGGATTTTGTTTTTCAACCCACTCTGCCAATCTGTGCCTTTTACTTGGAGAGTTGAGGCCATCAACATTGAGAGATATTACTGAGATGTTTAAGTTATTTACTATTATTGCCTTTTTTTTTAATCTGTTGGTGAATCCTTTGCTTTTGTTTTCCTGACATTTTTTGTTGCTGTTTATTGATTGACCTCACTAGTTTCCTCTGCATTTTTAGCTGTGTCTTATTTGTTATTTCTGTCAAGAATATTAAGTATTTTCTCTAGAGCTGGTTGAGCATTCATATATCTTCTGAGCTGGTCTTTTTCATGGAAATGCATTATTTCTCCATCTATTTTGAAGGATAGCTTTGCTGAGTAAGGTAATCTGGGTTGGAAGTTATTTGCTCTTAGGGCTTGAAATCCTTCACGCCAAGCTCTTCTGCCCTTTAGGGTTTGCATTAAGAAGTCTGCTGTGATTCTAATTGGTTTACCTTTTTTTTTAAATTTTAAACCAAGAACATGTATTGGTACATTCTACATGCAATGGTCACATTCATTACAATTATTCTGTACCTATACATGATGCATCTTGGTTCTCTCCCCTCTCCCTCGTAAGTGGTTTACCTTTATATGCGATTTTTCATTTTTCTCTGGCTGCTTTAAAAATTCTATTTTGTTTTTCTTTGCTGGATATCTGGTAATTTAATAAAGATATGACTTGGTGAGCTTCTTTTATATCATATTTGTTTGGTGTTCTATAAACATTGCTTCCTTGTAGTTTATTTTTTTATTTTTTTATTTTATTTTAAACCAAGAACATGTATTGGTACATTTTACATATAATGGTTACATTCATCACATTTATTTTGTACCTGTACATGATGCATCTTGGTTCTCCCCCCTCTTCCCCGCCCCTCCCCTCTGTTCCCTCCCTCCCTAATTAGAGCAGGTTTATTCTTAATTTTCCGTATTTTTCCTTTCCCTTTTCTTTCCTTTGTTGCCTTTCTGCTTTTCCCCTTCTTTCTTTCTAGTACTCCTCTCCTTTGTATATTATCTTCCTTTTATATAATATCTGTTACACCTCTTTGTCCTTATTTACAGTTATGGTTTCTCATATCAGAGAGACAATTCGATGTGTATTCATGAGTGTCTGATTTATTTCACTTAAAAGTATGTTCTTAAGGAACATCCATTTATATATGAATGACTCTAGTTTGTTGTTTTTTTATGGCTGTGTAGTACTCCATTGTGTAGAAAAACCACATTTTCTTTAGCCATTCATTGGTTGTTGGGCATTTAGGTTGTTTCCAAGACTTAGCTATTACAAATTGTGTTGCTATGAACATGGTCGTGCATACATCCCTATGGTATGACGATTTTAATTATTCTTGGAAGATCCCCAGTAGGGGAATAGCTGGGTCAAATGGAACCTCCAGTTGTAGTTTTTTGAGGAATCTCCATATTGATTTCCATAGTGGCTGGACCAGTCTGCATTCCCACCAACAGTGGAGGAGGGTTCCTTTTTCCCCACAGCCCCGCCAGCATTTGTTATTGGTCGATTTTTCCATATACGCGGTTCTTTCTGGAGTGAGGTGGAATCTTAACGTTGTTTTGATTTGCATCTCTCGGATGACTAGTGATGTTGAACATTTTTTCATACATTTATTTGCCATTTTTTTTTCTTCATGTGAGAAATGTTTATTCATTTCAGTTACCCATTTTTGGATTGGGTCTTTAAATTTGAGAGGTTTAATTTTTTTAAGTTCTTTGTATATTCTAGATGTTAGACCTTTGTCCGATGGATAGCTAGCAAAAATTTTTTCCCAGTCTGTGGGTTTTCGCCCTGCTCTGTTGGTGATTTCTTTTGCTGTGCAAAAGCTTTTTAATAGCATGTGGTCCCAAGCACTGACTCTTTGTATTGTTTCCTGTGCAGTCTGGATTCTGTTCATAAATTTTTTTCCTACCCCTATGTCTTCGAGGGTTCTTCCTATTCTATTCTCCAGTAAATTTAGTGTTTCTGTTTTAATGTTTAGATCTTTGATCCACTTTGATTTGAGTTTAGTACATGGTGAGAGACATATATGTAGTTTTAGTTTTCGACATGTGGTAAGCCAATTTTTCCTGCACCATTTGTTAAATAGGCTATTCTTTTTCCAGTGAGGGTGTTTGGCTCCTTTGTCAAAGATGAGGTATTTGAGTGTGTTTGGGGTTGTTTCTGTATCCTCCAATCTATTCCATTGATCCTCAGGTCTGTCTTTTTGCCAGTACCATGCTGTCTTTAATACTGTAGCTTTATAGTATAGTTTTAGGTCGGGGACTGTGATGCCCCCTGCTTTTCCCCTGTTG
>PVJO010033184.1:0-12361 GCA_004026905.1 Hystrix cristata
CCTGTGTTCCATTTTGTATGCATTTAGGCGTTCATCTGACTACAGGGTTTCCAAAGAAAGAGCCAAGACACCATCCACCAGAATGTAAGTTGCATGAGAGGAAGTGTGTCTGCCTTCTTAACATAGTACTTGCTATAAATCCACTGCCCAGAACAGTGGAGAATGATATTTTCCTGCTCAAATACACATTCCAGCGAAGTTATTAGCAGATGATGTAGATAAAACTGAAGATTGCCTTCATCTTCAGTGTTTAATTATAAAACTTTTCAAGTGTAGCTTTCAAAACTAGGAAACTTAATGGAAGAATTAGAAATGTTATAACACAAGATTCTCCCTGGGATGCTATCATCAAATACTTTGGCATGAAAATATTCATCTACTGAAAATAAATGCCATCCAGAAATGGAAAAATACTACAATTCTGAAAAATATTGGTGGAAAAAAGAGCATTCTGTAATGACTAATGAAAATGTGGCTTTTTATTGAAAGTACATGCATTTTTGGAGAAAGCTTTCAGCATGTGTAACATTGAAAATAAGCATTCATGCGATTTGATCAAAGAGCTCCAATCTCTGAGAGATAGTAAATAATGCAGTATTTAGGAAATTGCTTTAAATATTTATTTCTCTGATTGGCTAAGATTGCTCACAAATTGCTGCACATTTCAGGTACTGAAAAAGCAAGTCTGAATAAAACGTGCATCTTGAAGATAAGTGGGGAGCCAGCACTGTCTATGTGCTAGAGGGAAATATTCTTAATAGTGCTGACATTCTTGATGCAGCTTGTGATCGACTCCTTAGCAGCTTCGAATGTTATTACAGAATCTTTTTTATTAACCTCCTTTGCTATTTTCTGGGAAAGATATCTTACAACTTTCTCAAAAAATCTTCAATCGTTCTCTCTTTTTATCAAAAGTTAAGTAATGCATGTGATACTGTAGTAGGGATTCAACTACTCCTGCACCTCAGTTTACGGACTTAGTTTGTTTTGTGATTTGGGGGAAGATGTGTGGGGAAGATGGCCGTCGTTGTGTTTGGCACCCCATGAGTAGTTTTCAAAAGGCAGCAAAACTTTGCTGAACGCTTTTGTTTGGAAACCAAATTGTTTGCAAACGGAAGCATTCATGAACCCAGGTATTACTGTAATTGGTAAACAATTTAAATGATGGTTACCTTCTTACACAATTAGTGTCCATTATGAGAAGGCAGGCTGACTTTGTATTCAAAGAGAATAAGTGCATAATCGTTCAATATTTCATTCCTTTCATATTTTAATAGTTTTTTAAAAGGTGATTTCTATGTAGGGTGATATGCTGTCTTCAAACAGAACCTACAAACTGTTGATATTACCTATAATACATACTAATCATAGACATCAGGAGCTATTGCCCAAGAAGAGATGGATTATCAAAACTTCTCAGAACTGAGTCCACAAATACACATTAAAATGGCGATCCCAGCCTTTTCAGGAGAATAGTTTTCATTGATTTATCAATGTTAAGAACAGCGAAGTGAGACTAAGGATAAGAGGGTGGAGAAAATAACACAGAGAAAATATTGCTAAGTATCAACATCACCATGGTGTCGAGACTGAAATATTTTTGACAATGGACACAAACACATTACTACCAGTCAAATAAGACCACTGTTACACTTTAAGACAGCTTCTAACCTGTTATCAAAAGTAGCCTTCCATTACAGTGGTATGCAAATAGAAATAAAAACATAAGCATAAACATGCAAAATTTGCTAACATTTTTTCAAAGTATTTTTAAACAAGATCAAAACTTTAAAATCAAGATCACTATTAGTTTTAACATACCTTTCTAATGAGGAAAACACAATCTTTTTCTTAATAACCTCAATAGTGTAGGGCCTTTCTTCGCTGTTATATATATTGTTAGCATGAGGAGCTGTGTCTTTGCATTAGTAAGTGTATTTATTCGAAATATTTTGTACTTCCTTAGAATAAAGTTTTAGGGATGGATATATATTAACGAGCCCTCTATGGCTTCTCATGCAAATTACATTTTATATTACAAAATTTTAATCATTTACAGTGTATCGTGGTAAACACTGAGGTTCTCTCATGTGCCAAACACTCTTCTGAATGAACTTTTATGAGTTAGCACATTTAATTTTCACAACAATCTGAAAAATAGTCTTATTGTTCTGTTATAGAAAAAGAAATTGAAGAATTGAATTTGAAGAAATTGAGCCCTAGAGGCAAGAATTAACTTGCCCAGGAACACACAATTAATAAGCTATATGAGTACACCAGTTTCCATGACTTCTTTAACATTAGTCAAAATACATTTACCCATCACAAAGTTAATGGACAAGTAATAGCTGTATGTCATTTACCTATAACTTGTTTGATCATTGATGAGATGATTGGATTTCATTTTTTTATAATGTCTTTTTACGTTGGATTAATTATTTATAGGATGGTTGTGTGGAATGGAATTAATATATAAAGGACCAGTCCAGTGTAAAACTTGGGCATAACTACTCAATGAATGGCAGATTTTAATATTGTTGTTGTTGCTAGTTATGGAGAGAATTAAGATTGAAACAGAAATCCAAAACCATTTGTCTGATTTATCATTTTTTGCTACCTCACTTGTTTTCTCATTGTAAAGGACTAGTTCAGGCTTTTCTTTGGGATATATAATTGTTTCTTTAAGTAAAATAGCATATAGTTAATTGTACTTTCTGGACGGAATACAGTAGTATTGTGATCTTTTGTGATCTCTCATTGGAGGCGATAAATATACATGTTAGCACACTGTTTTAGTTACTTTTCTCTCGTTGTTGGGACAGAACACTCGGCACCCAAAGTTAGGGGAAGAAAGGTTTATTAGCTCACAGTCTGCAGAGGTTTCAGTCTATAGTCAGCTGGATCCGAGGCAGGTCGGCATGGCAGAGGCAGGGCGGACCAGCATGGCAGACCCGCAGCAGACCGGCAGCCGACTGGCAGCAAAGTAAAGTGAGGAAATGTAAGGAATGTATGTAAATAATCAATGCAAACAAGCAGCTAGTTAGCTTCTTCCTGTATCTTTTATCTAGGCTGCCTGTCCTTAGGGCAGGTAGCACTCCCACCTTTAAATTTAGTTCTACATCCTTGATCCCAGCAGAACCATGCCAAACCGATCAATGGATTAATTTAGTAATCACACACTCTAGATCCAGCTATCTCTTACCACATGAGGCTTTGGGGGGGCATCTAGACACAAACCATAAAACTCACATGTCACATAATCTCTCCATGCTTCACTTTCCTCACCTATAAAATGGCAATAATAGTGGTACTTATTTTACAAGTTGTTAGGAAGGTAAAGTTCAGCGAGCTACTGTATTTAAGATTGTGTGAAAGAGCGCCACTCAGTGCAGTCACTAAACAAATGTTTACTCTTCATATTACTGTTTTAGGTGTTAATCACTAAGGTCTTACGAAAGATTCCAGTGTTACAGTCCTAGTAGAAAACCTTGTCCATCATCTTAACTTCTGGCTTATTGTCATCCCTCTTCTCTCTTTCCTTCTGCTTTTATAAAATGCTGTTTATGGTTTTATAGAATGGTATTCATGGTTTTATAGACTGGCTGCTCTGTGACTGGTTGTTCCTATTAGATTATCTGTCTGCTTTTAACCAGTTAGCTGCTTATCGTTCGGCTCTAATGTGGAGGTTTATTCATATCATGTATGCAGAGTACTTCCTGACTTAGTGTTCTTTTTCAGTGAACAGAAAAGCGAATCATGAAAATCCTACAGACTTACTTTTACATGTTCTTATTTTCTGGCACTGCATAAGCACTTTAACTTACAGTCTTATACAAAGTACAGCCTTTCGTTATTTCTACAGAAGAAGAGATCTTCACAGTATTTCCTGGAAGATAAAATGGTACATCTCTTGAAGACAGGCATAGGCAGAGACTTTCGGAGTGGAACCCCAATTGCATAAGAAGTAACATCAAGAATCAACAAATGGAATTTCAACCAATCAAAAAGCTTCTGTCCCACAAAGGAAACACCCAAGAGGGAAGAGGCAACGTACAGAATGGAAAGCGATTTTTGCCAGCTACACTTGGAGGGAGAGATGCTAATCGTTAGCATTCTGTCAACCTGCCCCAGTATTGCCCAGCAAGCCTAGAGGCTCTCTTGACTTCCACCTGGATTACTGAGACTGTGAGCTCACACCTGCTGTCCCACATACAACACACCTGTGCATCAGCATCCCTGGGCTGGCTGCTGCCCTTGAAGCCTGAGTTATTTCAGGTCTGAGCGTGTCACCCCAGAATCCTGATCGTGAACCTTAATGTGCTACTGTGCACTTGGGCGGTTCAGGAGTTGCATCAGTGCCGTGTGCAATGGCTGTAAGAGAGCTGCTCTCTGCTCAGCTCCTGACTGAGTGAGGACCCAACACTGTCCCTTTTCGTCTCTCTTCTTCCACCACCTAAGGATTCAGAAAGAAGGTCTTCACCAGATACCACATGCAGGTACCTTTACTCTGAACCTCTCAGTCTCCAGAATGGTAAGAAATGAATCCCAGTTGTTTATTAATTAAACTGGTCTCTGGTGTTTTGTTACAGCAGTACAAACAGGAGAAGGTAGCCTGTTTCTCCCATTGCATCTGCATGAATACCTTTCTGCCTTACCCAGATCCCATGTTAGACACAGTTATATTTATTCACTTGGAAATCTCATACTTTTAAATTCTTGAAAACAAAATGCATAAAGATAACTTTGGTAGCTTCCATTAATATAATGAAGAAAATATGAATATTTTCAGAGACCAGTTTAATTAATAAACAACTGAGATTCATTTCTTACAGTTCTGGAGGCTGAGAGGTCCAGAATCAGGTATCTGCAAGTAGTATCTGGCGAAGTCCTTCTTTCTGAATCCTTTCTGAATCCATGTGTAACACGATCACATGTGGACACACAAAAGTGTGTATGTGCACTGCATTCCTCAAATGCGCATGAACATCTAGAGGGGAGAACAGAGAGCGGGGAAGTGGGAGACCAAAATTCAAAGCACGTTGGCTTAGTGTTGTCGGATGAAGACCTTCGCACCACCCCGACTGCTTAACCACCATCTCCAGGAATCAGGACCCAAGAATATGAAATATTTGCCTCGCAGAGAAGAAAGAGCAAAAGTGGGCCTGGTCATCTGACCCTACCACTTTATAAGAATCGGTTTTCAAATTGTAGATCTATTGTGAGTCTACAGCAATTCTGTTTATCTGTTTCCTGAGCCACGCTATTAAACGAGGCACCCTTTTTGCTTGCCCCTCTTCGCCGGGCTGTGGCTCCTGATTACACTGGCAGGATACGCACAGCTTTAGCTAATTAATTGCTTCGGCAGAGCAGTAAAGTGTACTTACCTAGAGTGCACTTCCAGCAGGCACTATGGAGTTATTAGGAGAGAGTTATGGATCTTGATTCACAGCTCATATATGCATACGCACATTAGAATTAGAACGGAGTCTTTATAAATAGCATGCTAATGGCCTTTCAGCAATAAGCAGGTCCTGAGACCATTGCAAATCCCAGAACTTGAAATGGCACGGCTTAATCGTAAAAACAAAATTATAACATATGATTTTGCCATATGTGTTTATATGTAAAAAGCTTGTTATTTAGAACAGACTTCCTTTTCTTCTGCATCCACTTTAATAAGCAGGGAAGCATATAATCCTTCCAGTGCCAGCGCATTGTAAGGATGCTGTCTCTAAACACATTGATGCATTTTTCAACTGTGCTGCGTTTTTATTTTTGCATGTGTGTTAAAAGCAGCAAATACTCAGACTCCCAGCTTGAGACTCTTTTCAATGCAATATGCCTTTATTTGTCAATCCGAGTCCTATTTCCTAGGCCAGGAGAGAATATTTTCGCTTTGGCGTGTGTATAAAATGCAACAAAGGCATCTTGTAACGGGCATTTTCCACGAGCATCACGTGGCGGGTTTGTCCTTCTATTTTTAATCTGCTTTCTTGTCAGCCGCTCAGTTCCTTTCAGTCTCTTCCAGGTTTGTCTCTTTGGAGGCTGAGGCAGGTCTGCAGAGCAGGTGGGACAAGGCCGTGACTGCTGGCGTTCTTCCCGGCACACGTGAGCAGGGAGCACATTGCTTCTGAGGCACATCGCTCTCGTACTCAACCCTCTCGAAGAAGAACACTGGGGTGGACGCCGTGGTCTCTCAGAGCTCGTGGAGACCGGCCTCCTAAATCCATCTCTGTTTATTTCTCCTTTTGTTCCTGCCCTTCCCTCTAGTCCATGTTCTTTCCCTTCTTTGAGCACATTCCATTGCAAGAAGCGCTGATTCTTGGTGCATGCCACTTGGATGCCCTCATTATGGCACCAGAACAAATGCTAGAAATAGAAGTCGGAGGACCAGATGCCTGATCACTGAATTACAATAGGACTCTCTCAGATGAAACAGAACATAAAAACGCTTTTTACCGGACTGTCTTTCCGGAGCATTTTCCCCAGTGCAGCTTTCACGCCATTGTCTTTTGAGTAGTGGAGACGTACATTATCCTGCATGTCTGTATGGGACAGTAAAAAAGCGTCAATGTGAACGTCTGCGCCTCTCGGTCTGCAGGCTTCCTTCTGCTCAGACTAGTTGGACGGCTTCTGAAGATACATGTTCTCAGTTACCATCCAAGAATAATGCTGCCTACTTTACAGGGCTACTGTACATAGTGAGAGTGCACCTATTTTGTGGCTCGTATACATGCCATAGAGGAAACAGTAAAGAACAAACACAACCTACTTGTAGAAATGGACATTTAAAGAGATGCTAACAGTAATATGTGCCCAGCACTGGTCTGTGAGCTTTATTTATACAAACACATCTAATCCATAATAGTGATTTAAGATTATACGTCAGTAACTGGAAGATCTAGGATACAAATCTAAGCAGTCTGGATCACTCTATAAATAATCCCTACACTACAAAAGATGAATGAGGCTAGAGGTGGTGGTACAGTCCTCTAATCCCAGTTTTTTGGGAATTTGGGCATGAGGATTGCAACTTCAAGGCTTCCCTAAGCAATTTTTCCAGACTCTGACTAGTTCTTGCTGTTCATTAGAAATTTCAGCCTGTGTCTTTCCTTTATGATTCAGTCTTCATCTCTTCTATTTTTTTTTTCTTCTTTATTTGTGGGACTGGGGTTTGAACCCAGAACCTTTACATTGAAATGCATCACCAACATCATTTTCAAAACAAAAAAATTAAAAGGACTGAGGATGTAGGGGGTTTGATTGAAAAATACTGTCAATATTCAAATTTTTTAAATGTAGTGCATAAAAGACACAGTGCCACTTTCCACTCACATTGAACATACTTATCCCATTGTTCTTGCCACTGTCTGAAACAGTTCTGGGAAGTCCCTTTTTCTGTGTGTCTTTGGATGTCCTATCCTGGTTGCCGTAGTGTCCTGAACGGATTCAAAACATTTACCTTTCAGGATTGTTTTGACTTTGAGGAAGAGTCAGAATTTGCATGATTCCAGATCTGGTGAAGAAGGGGGATGAGAACACACCGTAATGTTTTTTGAGTCTGTCTTTCCATGGGATGGCGCTAGACAGAAGCATTCACAATATTTTTTAAAACAATGAGTAAAGTCACTCCGTGGTGTTAGTTGGTGGATATGGTGAGTGTTAAGGAATACTTTACAGCCTAAGAAAGATACTTTTCTTGCCCATTGAGGTTCTGAATTTTTTTTAATGATGATTTGGTTTAATTATAAAAATCTTGAGAAGACAGCCACCATAGCCAAGTCATTGTCTTCTGAGATGCAAAACCCCAGGTATCCCAGGAGATGAAAGAGGGCTTGCGCATGGGCCTCCTGAAAGATGCAGAGTGGATGGTGGGTTCTGGGAGCCAGGTCGCCTGATCCCACTGACCTCGGATTACGTTAGCTTCCACAATGACTTCTCAAAGTCATTTAAGCACCTGTCCACAGAGACCATAACCATTTTTCCCAATGCCTTTTAAATTCTGTTAGCAAAGAACTGCTACATTTCAAAAACACTTGGGATATCTTCTTTCGTTTCACAAATCCTGCATAACCGTCCTGCAAACATGGTTGACCAACACAGCAGGTGTCTGTATTTCACTACATTTCATCTTTATTGTTCAGGTCCTATTAAGTTTTATTACCTCTTTTTAGTGCTGTCTCTTGGAAATTGCTCAGTCAGCTCAGTGCCGTGGAGCAGTGGTCCAGCCCAATTTTCACGTGTGAACGTAGTTTCATTAGAATTGCCAGCTGAAAATCCCTACATTCAGGAAAATTCTGAGTAGGAGGCTGGCACGGTGGCTGCCTCGCTGACAAGGGTCCTCTGCTCTCAGAGCAACCAGCCAGTTAGTCTGGCTGCTGTAGTCTTGCCAGTCAAGGCTGGCAAAATAAGGCTGCACTCAAGTCATCCAGGACAGCAGCCTCATTCCGCCCTCATAATTGGGTGTGAATTTTCAACCGCGTAGTCCAGACGCACAGGACGGGAGGCAGGCTGGTGCACGGAGCAGCTCCTGGTGTCTAATTGGACTGGTGATGTGTGGCACGGTCCAAATCGGATCTGTGGTGCGCACAGCCCCTGCTGCCCCTGGAGATGGCTCAAGTGGGGATGAGTGAACGAGGACCCTGCAGAGAGGGGATGCTGCTATTTTTACTCTCGGAGTCCTGCTAGCAGAGAACACCTGCCTCAACCCAGGGCATCGCTGGTGGCTGCTACAGTGCAGCTGCCAACCCTGGAGGATCCTTCCCCTCTGGAACTCATGCCACCTTGCAGATGGCCTCTTCGAAACTCTGGCTTGGCTTCTATGCCAGGTAAGCCGTGACCAGGCATGATGGTGCCTGTCATTTATGACATTGTGCACATGCTGAAGGTTGTCAGTTTCCTGGTACAAAGTGGCACCGAGTTTTATTTTAGGAACCAGGAGTGCTCAAATCGCATGCTCTCTGCACACATTTTCCATTCAGCTACAATGTTGGCCAGTGTCTTTCCTTTATGACTCAAAATCTTCATCCTTTCTATTTTTTTTTCTTCTTCATTTGTGAAACTGGGCTTTGAACCCAGAACTTTTGGAGTGACAGACATCACCAGCATCTTTTTCAATTTTTTATTTGGACACAGAGTCTCACTAAATCATTCAATTGCTCAGACTGGCTTGAGATTGCCAGTCAATCCTCCTGACTCAGCCTCCCAGAGTACTGCAATGACAGGCCTGTGACACTCTGCCTGGCTCTGAAAGCCTTCATCTTATTTGCATCTTCTCAACTACAGCAGCCACAATACTCTGCTTTATGTCAGCTGGGCCACTGCGGAGCTTTGAGCCTACTAACCTGGCATGCACTGTGGGTGGCTAATGAGCCTGTGTGTGTCCAGAGTGTGACTTTCAGACTCTCAGCTATGGTGTCTGTCCTGGGGTGCTCAGCCTCTGACCATGAGGACCACACAGGCTGTTTCTAACCCTTTGAGGATGCGCTGACTTCTCACCTGCCCCTCGGCACCCTGGTCTGTTTTTACTGTGCTTTGTATTGCTCACACTTAGATGTGTTTCTGCATTCCTGACCTAGGTGTGCACTGATAGGAGCATCACCAGTCAGTGGGGATCGGGTCTTCCCCAGGACTTCCCCTAGTCTGGCATTTAGCTCCCAATTTCCCACCTGGAAGAGGTGGATTGGAACTGGAAAAGGCTCTGAAGCCATGGGGCTGGGGTTTGGCTTCCACATTCATCCACGCCAGTGTCCATGAATCTGTCAACTTCTGCGCAAACACCTCTGAAGAGCTCCTGATCCCCGCAAGAAATTTCATCTTCCTTGGAGTCCACAGCCTCTGTATTTGACTGTTGACTACGGAGTTCCTCCTCGGTCATGTGGACCATTTATTCCCTCTGTCTGGTCTGTATCACAGTCCTGCAGGGTACTTACTTTGTTCCGCTCATTCTTCATGCCCGAATGATGGAATCTGACTTTGCAACGTCAGTAATTTCTAGACTTCAGAGAAACAGTTCAAGTCTACCTTCTCTATTGAAACATCTTTTCATTCACCCAACCAATTTATTTCTTCCTCCTTTGTACCCCCTTTGTTATATTCACTATTGTAGACCTTGCGTCTTACTGTTTATTTAGTTTTTCATTGATCCCTGCATTTACAGAACACGTATTCTTGCTCCCCCTGGATCCCCAGGTGGATGGGAGGATCCTCCAGGACTGAGACAATGTCTGCATCATTTAGCATCCCTCTGTTCTGACTGGGTTGGGTCGTTTTCCCCAGGACATGGACTCTGAAGTAGAGATGTGCTCGGAAGTGGGCAACAGACTGGTTGGAAAGAGTGGTTGCGAGGGCGTCGGTAAGCAGGATCATGTGGGAGGAGAAATGGACCAGTGAGTGAACTTGCGGCAGAGGCGGAGCACATCTCATGGGAGCTTGAATGATGCTTCACACTCCCAGAGCAAGGCAAGGAGCTGAGCTTCCCCCTGTCTTCACCAGCCAAGGACGCAGCAGGCACCCAGGACAGAGTGGTAACTTTAGGGTAACAGCTTTCTTTGGCTCTGACAAGTCCTAAGAGAGACCGCACTCCTAGCCATGGTCAGCTATCGCTCCCTGCAGCTGGGAAATGGGTGTTTTGGTCCGGGGAACCAGCCGGGGTCCAGCGCGCCACAGCCTGTCTAAACTAGCACAGACCCTACCCATGGCCCGAACTCTGTAAATATTTGCTAACATGTATTTAAAGTGGCTTGTAGATGTCTTACGACTCCTAATAAAGTAAACCTAAATATCATGTTGGCATTAATATACTAATAATTAGTGCTGGGAATGATTTGCTGAGCTTGACTTTTCTCGGAGTGACTCTTGGTGAGCGTTCTCCCTGGAGCTGCACGTTTCCCTCTGCAGCGGGGAGCAGTAGGAAGCAATGCTGCGGCCTCAGCCTTTCCACCACAGGTATCCCGGTGCCTACAGTTTGCAAATGAAAGTCCTTAATATCACCCACGCCGCTTACCTCCACAGGTCTCTGCCCACAGAAGTTATTTCCAAGGTCACTGCCATAATGCTGATTAAAAAGATAAATGCCTTTGAACGTCACAGCCTCAGGATCGCAAACTCTTTAGGAAGCAAACTTCATGTGCACAAGTTTGGTCATTGCCTGTGGAGGCCACAGAAACTTCCTGTATCTTCCTGCAGTCATTTTCTAGGAGGAATAGTCTGATTTTTATATAACACCATCAGTTCTTTCATTTTTAATTTATGACCAAAATAATACAGCTATACCAAAAAACTACTTAAAACTGTCTACTCTGGGGGCTGGGGATTTAGCTCAGTGATTAGAGTGCTTGCCTTGTAAGCACAAGGGCCTGAGTTCGATCCCCGGCACCACAAAAAACAAACAAACAAACAAAAAAACAAAAAACCTACCAAAACTGTCTACTCTATATTTTGACCTCTTCGATGGCCGTTCTGCTGTTTATCTCTCCACTCACACCACTGTCCTCCTGGGCAGGGAAGGATCCAGATCTTGTGGGCTAAAAGGCTAGCGGACTCAGACTCCTTTTTAAGAAAGGGAATGTGCACCGCAATGCTTCGGAATATTTTATGGAACGTGCCATGCACGGCTGTCCGGTACCCGTAGGGTCGAAGATACCCAAAAGGACGCAGGAGTCTACATTTCGTTGTGCGTGCTACCCCACAGGTACTGTTTGCTACAGTGCCGTGATAAAAGGCAGAATCAGCAAAGGGAGAAGGTCTGTGGGGCAAAGTGCAGAGGAAACCACCACACATGCCGAGAGCCCCTGTCCAGGGACTCACATGGATATGACTCCTTGAATTCCTCGGGCAACAGATCGAGACGAACAGGAATGGCACCCGCCAGGAGAGCTTAGCGTCCAGGCTTTCACTTAGGAGCCAATTCCCTCGGCGCCGTCTGCGGATCATGAACCGAAATTCCAAACTCAGGACGGGAGGACACCTGGTGCCCAGCATCAGTCATTTTATGTGTGCAGCCAGTAGAGGCACAGTGAGCCTGTCTTGTCCTTTGAGAGCTGCGGGCCCCTTCTTGAAGTCCACCTTCCAGATGCTGACCACAGGCCAACCTCGTGATCAGCTTCCCAGAAAAGAGCTAACCGGGGGCCTGCGGGTGCTCTCGGGCAACCGCTGCGCTCTTTTCTCCGCGCATGCCGATACTTGCAGCCATCGCTAGGGCTCCTGCCTGGACTTTGAAAGAGATTTGCGCAAGAGAATGGCCCAGGGGAAAAGCAGAAAGGCAACAGGGGAAAGGGAGGGGAAAGGGAAAATATGGAAAATGATGAATGAACCTGATATAAATAGGGAGGGAGGGAGCAGAGAGGAGGGGCGGGGGAGG
>PVJO010033185.1:0-12368 GCA_004026905.1 Hystrix cristata
GGCCCCTTCCGGCTAACAGAGGAAAAAGGAAAGATTTGGACCAGTTTTCTTTTCTGTCTCACTCTTACCCAGATCTTTGCTCAATTGCCATTTTCTCAGTGAAATCTTCCCTCACCACCATATTTCTAAGACATGCTGTACTCCAACCCTGTCCATGCTTTATTTTTCTCCACAGCACCGTCTGACATTTAATGTCACACCATAAATTAATTCCTCACACTGTAAACTAACTCCATAAGGATAAAGGCCTTGTCTACATTGTACACCCTATTGTTATAGTGACAATGTTTTGAACAACTGCCCTTTAGCAGTTCTCCAATAAAATTTGTTGAATGAATGACTGAATGAATGAATGAATGAATGAATGAATGAATTCAGAGAGCACAAAAATGTTATGTACCGGTGTTCGACATTTTCTGCTTAGGTTTCCAATCCCACCTCACCACCTCTCCATATTCATTGGGACCTTATTACACAAAACAGCACTGGCAATGACACAGAAGAAAAAAAACCCACAATTTGCTACAATTATGGGTGGGAGTGTGTACAGTTCAGGCCGGCCTGGGCAACTTCATGATGTGACAGGACCCTGGTTCAAAGTTTAAGAAAAATTTCTTTTTTCTTTTAAAGTACTGGGGATGTAGCTCAGTGTGAAGGCCCAGGGTTCAATCCCCAGTGTCGCACAAATAAATAAGCAGACGGATCAATCTCCTGTCTTTTTTGTCTCAACAAACAAAGTCAACCTGGCAGCACGCGGCTCCGGGAGGCAGGTCCGACCCGGCGTTGCGCAGAGGTCTCGCCGCAGCTCCCCGGCTCGCCTCGGTTTCGTTTCTAGACCTAGCGCCGCGCGCCCCGGTCAGATTCGGTTTCGCTCGTCTTTCCCGCTCCGGCCCGCTGCGCACAGAAGGCTCGGCCGGGTCCCCCGCGCCGCCCACGCCTGGCGACACGCGCGCCCTCGCTGCCGCCGGTCCCGGGAGCGCGCTCGAGCCCCGCCGCCTCGCTCGGCCCGCGGCGCCCGCAGCCATGAGGTAAGCTGGCCCCGCTCCGCCCGCAGCCCGCGCCGCTTCTCGGGCCCCCGCAGGCCGGCGGGTGCGGACGGCGTCCCCGAGCCCCGACCCGCGGGCGGCTGCAGGCGGCGCCTCGGGGAGGAGGGCAGCGCGCCCCCGAGCCCGTCCCCGGCGGAGGTCTGCGCCGTCGGGCGCCCGGTCCCCGGACCCCCGCGCTTGCCCGCCCCTCCCCGCCGCTGCCCCTTGCCGCGGCGACGGGGGCCCTGCCGGCCGCCGCGCCCGCCGCCGTCTCCCGCGGGGAGCCCCCTGGACCGTTCCTGGTGGCTCCCGCGTGCGCGGGCCTCTGGGGTCGTCGTCTGCCCCTCCTTCCCGGACCTCTTTCTGACTGTCGTTCCCTCCGGGTGGCACACGCGGTTCCATCGCCCGTCACATTTGTCTTCAATGCCATTTTGCAATTCTGATTCTTGGCACTGAGCTGCCTTTCTACCATGGCCGATTGTTACTCTTCCACCCAGTCCACTATCCTAGGAGGATTTCTCTGTTTTCCTTTACTGATTTGTCGTAGTAGGGACCTTTTCTTACCCATTCTGTGTCCTCAGGGTGCTGGCACGCTGCCCTGCTATTGAATCATCCACCTTAATGAGTTGAGTAATGAGGTTATCATCTTGGTCTCTAAAAGTGAATACTGTAGTCCTTTGTCCCAAATCCTAACTCTGAGCACCTACTAGTTGGGTAACCCAAAGCATAGTTTCTTAAACTCCGGGAGTCCTCTTAATCTGTAAAATGAATGGCAGGCACTTCATTTTACAGATTGACTGACTACGCAAAGGGTTGACTGCTTAGCATATGGTATTCGCACAATAGCCGTTAAGATCGTTATTTCAAGTTGTAAAGCATTTAAGTGCCTCACTTCTAACGTTTATAAGAGAATGGGGAGGTACCAGGGAGGGGCATGAAGAAACCAGGCCAAGGGGTGTCAGGTGCACTGTATTTGTACACAGGATGGGGTAGGAAAGGGTTCGGCCCCACTTGGGTCTATCTCCCTAGGACAATGAAAATCTGTTCCTTCCTAGCAAAAGAGTAACATTACCACTATCCATTCTTTTTTGGTGCTGGGGATCGAAGAACTCAGGATCTTGTGCTTGCTAAGCAAGCACTCTAACCACTAAGCTCAATCCCCAGCCCCCAAGAACAACATTACCTACAAATAAATGTTGCCTTTTCAGATGTCATATCCTCTCTTACCAGCTTCGCAGAGACAAAGTTAAAACATTAAGCAAGGTTTAAGCTGCAAAACTTCTCATGGTGTCCAGTTGTGCATAAATTCCAAAATCTGAGCAAAGCACTTTGTGCCTGATTGAACGGACCTTTTGGATCTCACAGCTACATTCTCTAAGTCCGAGCTGCCCTCTTCCTCCTCTGTGGGCAGGCCAGTGAGGGTGTTATTTCCTGGACTTGTGCAGGCTCTAAGGGCATGGCATGCCTCTTCCAGGCTTTTGGTGCATGGCACAAGAGAAGGAGCAGTTAGTTATCAGGGGTCAGTCCTAGCTAGTTTCCCAGTCTGAATCACGGGAATCCAAAATATATTTCCAGAGTCCAAATATAGAGCCAAACAGAGTGCAAGTCAGGATATAAAACAAGCTGGACAGGGACTACTGAACTGGGAGAAAAGTTTGGAGCTATCATCTGGTAGGGTGGGACTGGCAGGATTTCCCTTATCTGGAATTCCTGTGCTTTTTACTAGGCCTGTGCCTCTGGGCTGGACATACTGGTAGCTGATAGTATATAACTCATCCAACAAATATTTACTGATGGAGCTTCTGTTATGTGCCTGGCATACACACAGATGAAAAAATAAAATCAGAAAAAGGTTGCTATTCTCATGGGGTTTATATTTTAATGGAGGAAATAGACGAACAGTAGGTAAGTGTCTCAGTTACTTTTCTCTCATTGCTGAGACAAAATACCCAACACCCAAAGTTAAGGGAAGAGAGGTTTATTTACTCACAGTTTGTAGAGGTTTCAGTCCATAATCGGCTGGATCCAAGGCAGAATGGCATGGCAGACGGCAGAAGGCAGCAAACAGGCAAGGAGGTAAGCAAGGGACCTAAACAGCTTCTTCCTGTGCCTTGTGTTTTATTCAGCCTGCCAGGATTAGGGTGATGCCAAAACAGTCAGTGGATTGATTTAGTAATCACTCACCCTTAATCCCAGCATCACACACTCTAGATCCTGCCACTTCTTACCACATGAGGCTTTGGGGGGACATCTAGACACAAACCATAACAGTAAATCACATAATCCAGAAAGTGATAAGAGCTATAAGGAAAATAAAACAGTACAGTATAATGGAGTTAGAGAATGAACCAAACTGGAGATGGCTATTTCAGATAGCTCTGTCACAAGCAGCCTGTTAGGTAGGGAATGTTTGAGCTGAGTTACAGGAAAGCTAGTCATGCAAGAATTGGGAGCAGAACATACTAGGGAGAGTAAGAACAACAAGTGAAAAAGACCTAGAACGTCAAATGCTGGAAACAGGAGGAAGGTCAGTATGTCTGAATCACGATGAGTGAACAGAATAGTAGGAGAGTTTGGACAGATAGACAAGGCTACCTTCTGTAGGGACCTGTGGCACATAGCAAGGGCTGGATTAATATCTAAGGGTGCTGGAAAGCCATTGGGAGATTAAGCACTGGGTTTATTTAAGCAGGAGAGTTACATAATCTGGTTTACTTTTTTAGAAGTTTACTGGTGCTATATGGAGATTAGATCATACAGAGTCAAGAACAGAAGCAGGTGGACCAAATTTTTGCCCTGTCTCAAAAGGAAGATGGTGGTTTAGATTAGGAAACTACAGTCTCCCTCCAGCTATAGTTGTATTTCTCTACTTCTGTGGTAGTAAAATTCCTTGAGAGAGTGGTCTGTACTATCCATGTCAGAGTCTTTCTTGAATAGGCTTTCTCCAAAGGTTTGGAAAGATGGTCACCAACAACTGCAAGCTTATATTTTTTTTAGCAAAAAAACAGTTCCAACAAGGTCCCATTTCAGCAAAGTTAGATTTTATTTGGATTATCTGACTAGGTTATCTGTGCTTTCCCACAGAACTGGGATGAGAGGTGAATTGCTTCCTCTCAAACTGCAGTACTGAGAGTAGGAGAGGTGTTTCCAACAAAGAAAACCAGAAGATGGGATCTTGGGTTTGCTGTCTACAACTGAAAAGTAAAAGCCATAGATGTCCACAGCCCTGGACTGTATACCCTTCCTAAGTCACTTCCATGGAACTTTTTTTGGAACACTGAGTTGTAATTGACTATTCCCTTATAATATAAGCTTCAAATAATTCTTTCCTTGTAATTTCTGTATAAACAAGCCTGTATCTTATTCACAGTTGTGTTTCCATAGTTACTCAAGTCTTGCACCAAAAGGCTCTCAGTCATGAAAACATATTTCCTATTCTTGCCTTTCATCTCATCTTCCTGGGTTCAGAACAGTATCTCCAATGGGCTCTGCAGAGATAACACTGTGTCTTTTACAAAGCGCATTCCACAAATATTTATGGAAGACAATTTTAAGTTAATAGTAAGTGTCAGCCTTTATTGTCGCTCATGGTCTCAAGGGGCAAAAGGATGCGCTATTCACATAAAAACCCAGAAGGCTTCCTTTTTCCCTTTCCCCATCTCCCCTTCAATTTTTGTTATTCTTATCTATCTTAAACTTAGATTCTTTCCTTTGCTTGCTGTACCGATTCCTGTTTGTTTCTGTGCTTTTTGTCTGTGTGGAACTTGCTTGTTTGCTGTCTTCCTTCTTTTTTCTGCAAAAAACAATACATTTGTTTGACTTCTCTGTCCCTTCCAGTGCACTTCTTTTTCTTTGTTTTTCTTCACTACTCAAACTACAGAAATGGAATTTTATATTAGTTATTGAGTATATCTGTACTTATTATTCCTAGTTTTCAAGGGTTAGTGACTGCAAAAAGGAAATAGGCAGCCTATAACCCAGAAAGTGTTATCTCTGTAGAACTAGTTTTGCAATAAATAATGAGAATTTAAATTAAATATTTCTGGAGTATAACTGTACATAAAGGAATCTCTAACATAAAGTTATGGGAACCTAGTGCTTTAAGAGCAAATGAGAGATACAGCTGGGTGGTATGCGAAGAATAGTATTCAAGATTTGAAAAATATTCTATTATTCCTTCAGAAATTAAAAAAGACTTCTTTCTTTTACAGTGAAGTTCCTAAGGACTCCTTGAAGGCCATTTTGTTAGAGTTAGAATGTCACTTTACATGGAATTTACTTAAGGAAGACATTGATCTGTTTGAGGTAGAAGATTCAATTGGGCAACAGCTTGAATTTCTTACCACAAAATCTAAACTTGCTCTTTATAATTTATTGGCCTATGTGAAATATCTGAAAGGGCAACATAAAGATGCTCTAGACTGCTTGGAACAAGCAGAAGAAATAATCCAGAGGGAACACTCAGACGAAGAGGAAGTGCGAAGTCTGGTCACTTGGGGAAACTATGCCTGGGTGTCTTACCACATGGACCAGCATGAAGACGTTCAGAAGTATCTAGATAAGGTAGGGTGTGTCTGCAAGAAATGGTCCAGTCCTTCCAACTACAAGCTGCAGCGCCCTGAGATTGACTGTGAGAAGGGATGGGCACTCCTGAAGTTTGGGGGTAAGTATTACCAAAAGGCTAAAACAGCTTTTGAGAAGGCTCTGGAAGTAGAGCCCGACAACCCAGAATTTAACATTGGCTACGCCATCACCGTGTACCGGCTGGATGTCTTTGACAGAGAAGGGTCTGTGAGAAGCTTTTCTCTGGGCCCTCTGAGGAAGGCTGTGGCCCTGAACCCAGATAACACCTACATTAAGGTTTTTCTGGCACTGAAGCTTCAAGATGTACATGCAGAAGCTGAAGGAGAAAAGTATATTGAAGAAATCCTGGACCAGATATCATCCCAGCCTTATGTCCTTCGGTATGCAGCCAAATTCTACAGGAGAAAAAATTCCTGGGACAAAGCTCTTGAACTTCTAAAAAAGGCCTTGGAGGTGACGCCAACCTCCTCTTTCCTGCATCACCAGATGGGACTTTGCTACAGGGCACAAATGATCCAAATCAAGAAGGCAACACATAACAGACCTAAAGGAAAAGATAAAGTGAAGGTCGAGGAGCTGATTGCCTCTGCAATACTTCATTTCCAAGCAGCCGTGGAGCGAGACTCTATGTTTGCATTTGCCTACACAGACCTGGCCAACATGTATGCTGAGGGAGGCCAGTATCGCAATGCTGAGGACGTTTTCCAGAAAGCCCTTCGCCTGGAGAATATAACTGATGATCACAAACATCAGATCCATTACCACTATGGCCGCTTTCAGGAATTTCACCGAAAGTCAGAAAATACTGCCATCCATCATTATTTGGAAGCCTTAAAAGTCAAAGACAGGTCATCCTTACGTCCCAAACTGACAAGTGCTCTGAAAAAATTGGCTACCAGGAGACTTTGTCACAGTGCCTTCGATGTGCAGAGTTTAAGTGCCCTGGGATTTGTTTATAAGCTCGAGGGAGATAAGAGGCAAGCTACTGAGTACTATGAGAGAGCCCAAAAGATGGAGCCTGAAAATGCAGAATTCCTTACTGCTCTCTGTGAACTTCAACTTTCTATTTAAATACATACTCTAGGAAATTAGTCATATTAGTTACTTTTCTAGAATGAATGGTTTGCAAGAGAGCAGATTTAATACAGGACAAGTACAAGTTACAACATTTACACACAAGCCAAATGCAGGAAGAGTGCAGAATGTCCATCTATGCACTGGAGACCCAAAAGACCCAATGAAGGGCTGGGAGCCCACAGAACTATCCCATGTACATCTGTGTCTGCATGAAAAGACTGAAAACATCTATACTGGAGCCAGGATATGACACTTACAGCAGAGATGAAGACCAGAGCTCCCCCGAAGCAAACAGCAGCCTTCCCCAATGACAGCAAGGCCCTGAGCCCCTTCTACAACGAGAACAGCCAAATTCCCTGCTGGAGAACCAGCCGGCCACTGTCTTCTGCCCTGGTTCTCCTTTATGTTGTGTTGGTAATAAGCTTCAGGTGGATCTTCTACAGCCAGAACCACCAACTCAGTCCAGCTGGGTATTCCTGCTCAAGGTGGCCACAATTGGCCACAATAATATCCAGCATATTAGTTCTAAATTTTTCCCTTTGTTTTGGGTTTTTGTACTTTTATTGTTTTAATCCATGGCTCATTACGGAGCCAGTATTTCTTGAATAGTTATTGTATATCAAGTGTCATGCTAGATATCTTTAGCATGACAGTTGATACATTACAGTGAATGTTTTTCTCTTTCCTCTCTTTAGTTGAAATATTACAATCCATTAAGAAACAGCAATAGTGTAGTTGTTATAACTTTTCAAATGGTATCATGACTTTACACCATTTATCTCTGCTATTTACAATATTTTCCTAATTAAATTTTGTCAGATTTCCCTTATTACCTCTAAAGTGCATATACTCCTACATAAAGGGGAGTTAAACTCTTAACTATGTAGCTTGCAAAGGATTGGAGCGTTTCAGTTACAGCTGTTTTGATTTAACAAGGATATTAAACTGTCAACTTGGTAAGTCATGTAAAGAAGCCTCTTTGTTAGAAAAAATAATAGTAAAACTTCATCTCTGGTGACTTTAATAAACAGAGAAAAACTAGAATAAAAAGATTTTCTCAAATTCTAAATAATACAGAATTTAGAGGATCCATAAGAAATCAGAAATATCTTTGAAAATGTTCATTAATTCAAAATTATGAGAAAAATGGACAATGGACAACATTAATCTTGTTTTTCTACTTTTTGTACTAGAAAAATAAACCAGTACTGAATCTAGATGGAATCAATTTCATTCTTTCTGATTAAGATTTCAATAGTTTTTATTTAAATCATTGATATAAAAAGCAGATTAATTAAGACATTGATGAAACTCATAAATAAATGGGTAAAAACGATGTTCCTAACCTGTACCACCAGATTACCAAGATTTCTGTATATTACTTTGGGTCTAGGCTGGGTAGAATTCTCTTACCTTTAGTTTCTGGCCTTTGGTTAACTATTTTAAAAGTTTTGCAAAGTGGCTTCTGTGAAGTTTTTTCTTACATCTGAAGTCTTCAGATTGTTATTTTTTCCTGTAGAGCCTCATTAAGCTTTGCTTTTATTTCAGTTTTAGTATCCACCTTGAGGAGTCATATTTGAGGGCTCTTATCCCAGAGGACTTTTTAAATCGGGATGCTGTGGGATGGCTTCGCAGATGTTGTATCTTTGAAGATAGACCACACAATTATATACTGCCACTGTGTTAGTGCAGAAGTATGCCACGTTGATTTAATTCTCTACTTTTCCAATGTAGCCCTTAAGGTCAGTGTGTGTTTTACTTACTGTTATTATTTTTACTGTTATTATTTTTATTTGAAAAAAATAACTTACTGTTATTATTTTTATTTGAAAAATTTGCCAGGCATGGTGGTGCAGGCCTGTAATCCTAGCATTCTGGGAAGCTGAGGCAGGAAGATGGAAAATTTAAACCTAGCCTGGGCAACTTAGAGACTTAGCAAGACCCTGTCTCAAAACAAAAAATAACAAGTGGACTGGGAATGTAGCTCAGTGCAAATGCCTTGAGTTGAGTCCCTAGCGGTGCCCAAAATATTCTATTATGATTTTATTAATAAAAGCAATGAATTCTCATTGCAAAATTTCAATAATACAGAAGTATATTAATCCAGTCCCTTCTCCCTACCCCAATTCTATTACCCCCGAGGTGATCTGATACATATCCTTGACTTGAGATTTATCAGTTTATCAATTTGAAGCTAAAATTATCTCTCTAAATAGATAATTTCATCTTTAGATAGCCTTTCCCTTATAAATTTTTTCCTTCCCTTTAACTGAAGACATAGTCTAAATTTACCCATTTTGGTCTGTCTTTGGAGACTTCAGAGGTCTAGTTTTAAAAGGTGGTTCTGTATCAATTAGAACTAAGACTTCAGATGGCTAAAAGTCTAGCTCAGACTTACCCAGGCAGAAATGGGAATGTAACGGCTGATGTAATATAATGCAGGAGCGGTGATATTTTTCAGAGGGATGGGTTGGCCATCAAGTGCATGTCTTGCAGTATTCCTGGAAGTAAGGCGATGCTTAGCAGCCAAAAACCAAATCCCTAAGAGCTTAAAGTATTTGAAGACAGTTGTGTCCTCTGTCCTGAGACTTCTTGTAAGTTAAATATTCCATTGCCGTTCACCCTTTCTCCATAAGACATTCATGTCTCCTCCCCATTGTAGTCAATAGGAATTCTCTCCAGATTGTGTTTATCCTTTACTAATGGTTTGTGCTCAGAGTTTAACTCGGTACCCAAAGTGAGGTTGTAGGACAACGGTAGAGCGATTCCTCCTTTTTTGCTATGAACAAGACTTCCATTAATGGAGCCAAAATAAAAACACCCACTCGGTACCTATTCTTACGCTTAGGTTTCTCCACACATGCCATTTTGGAGCACATGTTTTGCATCGCGTGCCTGAGGATCTGGCTTTTCCAAAATGTTTTGCCTCTTGGCTGCACTTAGTGCTTCACTTCAGCTGACCGTACTCTGGATGTCCAACCTTTTGGCTTTCCTCATCTCTGTTGAGTGAAAGGCTGCATGTAAAATACGTGATATAGTTAATGTATATAAATAATAAACAATCTTAAATGTCTTTGACACAAACACATAGAATATGTGATACATGCCGGTTTTGGCTTCACTGACTGAGTGAGGGGTGCAGGAGGCAGAGTCAGTACCGCAGTTCATCCCCCTGCACAGTGTGCTCCTGCAGCCTCCACAGTCCAGTCCAGGCTCTGGTACCTTGCACTCCGGTCATGAAAAATAATATTGCGCATAATACTAAAAGTTTAAAGTCTTGTGAGGCTGCATTACTAGCTGTTCAGGAATGCATGGAGCCTTTGGGCCTCGCATCATGTCAAGCAGGAGAGAGAGAGAGGCGAGCAGCTGGAGCGGGAGATGCATTGTCCAGTCACCCGCAGTGAGCCGCTTCTCCAGACCAGACCGGCTCCTACAGCACATGCAGCTGTGGATTCGTTGGTGGATCGAGGTGGTGATGAGTATAGCGCCCTTGTGATACTGTCACCTTCCAAAAGCCCTGCCTCTGAGAACGTGGAGTTTTGGAGGACATCTTGGATCCATATCATAACATACCCCAACCACACCTGCCTTCTGCTCTGGCAGTTTCATATTTAGCAAGACAAGTTTGTTAATTAAAAAATATTCTGTTACATTTCACTTTAAGAGAGGAAAAACCAGCATCTAACTGCCAAAAACACGTACAGAAACGCCATGACTACTCTGACCTGAGAGGTTCCTCCATGAATGAACTAGGATTTTCGGTGCCTCTCCTGACAGCTCAGCCAAGTAAACAAAGAATTAGTGGAGGTGACATATAAACTCTGGAAAAGCCAAACCTCCTGGGAGAACACAGAGCCCCACAGATAAACTGAAGGACTGATGTGGATTGGACACCGCAGACACTCAGTATGAGTTGAATAATCACAGCTAACCCTGCCACGTGTTCTCTAAGTGCAGAACATGTATTAAGTTTATAGTATCCTTATAAAACCCCCCTAGGCATTATTTTATTTCCTTTTATAATGAGTAGTTTGGAATTTAGAGACATTGAATAAACCCGAGGTCATTTACCTAATAAGTAGAAAAGGGTGTAAACCTTGGATGTCTGGTTCTAGAATCTAGTACTTACGTATTCTATATTTTCTGAATATTCCTAAACTGTGGAATGAAAGACATGGGCAGATAGGACCAAATCTTTTTGGAGACTCAGATTCTAGGGGACCATACTGAGCTCCAGTATTCTGCCATCACAGGTTACCAATAATTTTATACAAAGCCCCCAAATTCCCTGGAAGGAAAAATGAAAGAAAACTATTTGCTTTTGACACTGGGATTAAAAGCTTGTATGAAATGCAAGGAGAGAATGATGCAAGAAATCACGGGATTCAATCTAAGGCAGGAGCTTCTCTCTTACAGTAAATTCCTCAAAAAAGGAAGCAACCTACTTTAGAGGGCTGAAGAATCACTACACAATGAACATTCCCTGGGTTTGCCTTGAGCGTCCAAGACACTTGACTGAAAACTGGCTCTGGGCTCCTAATTTGGTTAAATTAATTTGACTCAAAAATAGCTTCACCGCTCATTGGGTGCTTTCCCTTTTGGGCACCAGGTCAACTACTGCAGTCTCACCAGAACAGAGAACAAATATAAAAACCGAAACAAATACCAAAATTTACAATGATTTACAGGCCATTTGTGTCTAAAACCCTTTACTGAGAAGGTTTCAGGAGATAGAATGTGCAACCTAATGTCAGATAATCCCTGTTTTTCAGAAAGGGGGAGGGGGGAAAGGGAGGGGAGGAGGGAATTGAGGGAGGGGGGAAGAGAAAGAAAAGAGGAACAGATGGAGGAGAGAGTGAGAAGGAGGGAAAGGAGGAAAGACCCTCAATCACTTCTTTCTTTTTCTTTTTCTTTTTCTTTTCTATTTACCACTTAATGAGGATACAACTAATCAAGATGCCGCCTACAGCATTTCTTGACATTCCTGCCTCTTCCCATGGCTCTGAGCCTCGCCTGGCTCCCTGTGACTAGTCTTCCCCTTCCACAGAACCATTCCTCTCTTTTTCTTAAACAGAGCAATGGCATTTTCCGTAACTCCTTATAATCAGCCGCAGACCCACCCATGCATAACCAAACTAATCAATTGCTTCATTCGGCAGAAGAATCTTTCATTTAGCACGGCCCACCTTCCTTTGAAAGCAAATGTAGTTATAAATAAACAATATCCCTTCACAGATCAGACATGTTAAAGTGAATCCAATCACTATATTTGTCATAATCTGTGTGTACTTGACAAGCGTGATGTTTTATTGTTTCAAATCAACACAGACTCCTCCCTCGTACATCATTTGGTTTCAAAATTTGGCAAAATTAGACTCCTGGTAATACATTCAAGATTCTACATTTCACACTTAATCTGTTAAAAAAAATCAAATCAATTAACATGTTGCTGGGACTTGTCATGAGGCATAAGAAGGGGACCCAGATGGCACTCTGGGCTCCTTAGGAGAGCGGGGGGCCCCAAAAATGTTTTTACATGAACTTTCACCAACGGCCACCCCAATCAAGTCACACTCGTGGTTCATGTTCTTTGCTGCCCCACGTGCAGGACTGATGCAGGCGATCGAAATGTTGGGGAAAATATCACACTGCACGTTTCTCCGTGTATCTGTAGCTGCGAGG
>PVJO010033186.1:0-12367 GCA_004026905.1 Hystrix cristata
TCTCTCTCTCTCTCTTCCTCTCTCTCTCTCTCTCTCTCTCTTCCTCTCAGCTGTGATGAAGTAAAGTGGCCTTCTCTCCCACATCCTCCTGCCATGATATAGTGTGCTCCCACACAAAGCAGTAAGACCAAGCACCCATGGACTGAAACCTCTATCCTCTGTAACTGTGAGCCAAAATAAGTCTTGCCTGATTAAAAGCAGATTTATCTCAGATACTCGTAACAGCACCAGAGATTTAACAAAGGTATTTAAGAATTACATATACCTTAAGATCTGAATTAAAATCTTAGTTCCATTATTGTCTGATAAAACAATAAGCATATGATTTTTGAAAAATTGCTCACCTCATGAGTGCCAGGTTCCTTGACTGTAAAATTTGACTAATGATCATCATGATTACATGTGATATCATACATGAAAGTAGCTACTATAAGGATTAATGCATAATAAATTTCAATGAATATTAATCACCTTCCATTGCCACTGTAAGGGAAGAAGAAATCTCCCCACCCACCTACACACACACTTAATTCCTACATGGAATATTTGGCTAGATCTAGCAACTCAAATAATTCAAGATATGATTAACAAGAGAAAAGTAAGAAACTGTTATTACTTTTACACTTATGTGGGGATCGTTACAAGAGAGTGAAGTCAGAAGAAATGACCAAAGCTTGATGCTTTTATATTTTTTAGACAAAGAACAATACATTTGTAAAGGAATGACAGGGCTACTAAGAGATATATTACATGGGGAAGGGATTTGGAAGACAAGAGTTACTTCAGAGTTTGTTCAGATTTATTGCAGCCACAATTAACCAGTCTGGTGATCAAGGCTATTTTCTGACACTGGTATGTGAAGGACCTTCCAAAACAATGTTTGTGGCTTACTGCAGGCAGGAAAACACAGAAATGGCTCTTCCTGCAGTTACGGTTCCTCAAGTGATTTCTGCTTGAAAAAATAAACAGACTGATTTAGCATATTTGAGGATGGCATGTTCTTAACTCCTCCATCACCACCCTCTCTCCTCTTCCCCATCATGTAGCTGGGGAAAGATACACTCCAGGAGACAATAGTCAAGTAGTATTTCAGCAGAGCTGACCTCACTGTCAGACAACAGACATCACCATCAGAAAGCAGAGGTCTTTCTACCAACAGAATATGGTGCATGAATTTTACAAATCCCAATAGAAAACTTCCTTCCAAGAAGCATGACAAGGGAAACTACCCCCTATAGAGTAAACTGTAGGACTTTCAGGTACTTATGACTAAACTTCTTCTTTAAGAACACATCATTCATCAGGATTGTGGCCAGAAGACTTATCAGGAAAGAGCAGCTGTTTTCCCAGTACCGTGGTAAGTCAGTCTACCAGGAAGCAGTGCAGGGGGCAACCCAGGAAGCAACTCAGGACCCTCATTAGGAGCCCCTTGAACACATAGATCATTTTTATCAAAGACTGATAAAGAACTGAACTACACACCAGAAGCTATTTTAAATATTTTACTTACATTAACTGTTAATGATTTTACATTTCAGGAAATTAGGGATCCAAGAGTTTAAAAATCCACAGAAGTTTGTACAGAGATAGAATGTAATTCAGTGCAGTGTGGCTACAGGGTTGATGGACTTAACTGCCGTGCTATAACATCCATGCTACTATATCTAACTATATCTATTCTATAACTATGCATGTACTGTGTGAGCCACATGTTTAGCAAAAAGGCAAAATATAATTCTCATCTTATAAACTAGTTTTAAAAATAAACACATACTAAACCATAGGTTCAATCATGATTAAATCACAAATTTAGTGGTTTGGGCAGTAGTTCTGATAAGAATTCAAAGGAGAGGAAAGACTTCATGTAGGAGGTTGAAATTAAAATAGAAATGTTTTCTGTCTAACTGACATTTCTTTCTTTATTAGTACGTGTTTGCAGTGCACAATGTTTACATTCCTTGTGGAAAATTAGTACATGTACATAACACATCTTAATTCCTTCTCTCACCTCCCTTTCCCTTCCCTCCCTCTGCCCTTTCTCCATCTCTTGATCTCCTTTCCCCTTTGAGAAAGATCTATCTCCCTACTTCCTAATGTCTACCTTTTATTTTTTTCTTTATTTATAATTTTGGTTTCTCCTGTAAGAGAAACCATGCAATATTTAAGCTTATGTGTACATACAATGGATTACTACTCTGCCATACAGAAGAGTCAACTTAAATCTTTTGTAGGAAAGTGGACCCACTCTGAGATCATAATGTTAAGTGAAATAAATCTGACTGACATTTCTAAAATAGCTTCCCTCCATTAGTTTGGCTCTCTTAAAGATTTATACAGTTTTCTGAAGCACTGATTGAACAATGAGGTTGAGCATCTTTGCTGGAATGACAAATTAGCTATAATTTAACCTGCTCCCTTCATCAAAACTTTTATTTTTCTCTAAGATATTGGTCCATTTTTACATAACTTTATATAGTTTGTGTTTCATTTGTTTAATTCTATTCTAATAAGCCTTACCCAGGACTTTTCTTGGCTCATAATCAAATACCTCCTTCCAATAGAATTAAAGTCCTATAAACATGGAAAAATCTTGGTAATTACATATTTGATATCAAGTTCTTATGTTGCATGGTTTTTTCAAATTTTTATATTATTAAGAAGCAAATTCTGAATTTCAATTCGTACTTCATTAAAGAAAGACGTAATTTCTGCACAATATCATGAACCTACCTTCGCCTTATGGAAATGACAGTTGTTTAGCTGCCATCTTGTGGCAAACAACACACACTGTTAAAAACAGGATTCAAAATTTCACAGTAAGTGTCAAGATTTACATTGTAATTTCTCATTTATTTGTTTATTTTTTTTTGAGACAAGATCTTACTATGTAGTTCAGACTGGTTTTGAACTCACTTTGCAGCCCAGGTTGGCCTCAAACACACAGTGATCCTCCTGCTTTAGCCTCCCAAGTGATGGGATTACAGGCATGTGCTACCATGCCCAGTTTAATTTCTCTTTAAAGGGTGGTTCTGTATCTCCTCAACCTGCTCCTGAGGTAAGACTTTTTTTTTTTATTTTAAACCAAGAACATGTATTGGTACATTTTACATATAATGGCCACATTCATCACATTTATTTTGTACCTGTACATGATTCATCTTGGTTCTCCCCCTTCTTCCCCACTCTATTTTTTTTTCTGGTCTGAAAATTGTTGCATGACAAAATAATTTCAATAGTTATACTTCAAAATCATGCAGTAGCTCCTTTATAACACCAATTTTGTTTTACAAATATTAAAAAAGATGTTCCATCAGTTAGATGAAGGCTCATAAATGTGTAAGAATTTAATAGTGCCTTATTTTGAGATAAATTATGAGAAAATGGGGGCTGGGGATTTAGCTCAGTGGTTAAAGTGCTTGCCTTGCAAGCACAAGGACCCAAGTTCGATCCCCAGCACCAGGAAAAAAAAAATTATGAAAAAATGATTTAATGTACCCCTCTCCAGTGTTGCTTTAAATTCAAGCACTGTCTACTTCATTCTGGAAAAGCATTGATTAGAGATGGTAAAGTAAAATCTAGCTTCACATTTTTTCCAACAAGCTTACTCATTATTCCTGGAGTTAGTGATTTCCTGTTTAGAGCTTGTTTATCTGTGACGAGAACAATTTGGCTCCCACCACTCGGGCACTAATTTTCCCGTTGGTATACTTATTTATTCCAACCTTAAAGTTAGAACTCACATTCAAGCTTTAAAGGTAACTCCAGCTAGAGAATGTGTAAAGGGGAACGTGCTTCACGATCAAGTTCTGTTTTCCTACCTGTGTTGCTGTACAAAGAAAGAAAGCAGTATGAATGGTTAATGAGTGTGCTATGTGTGCTATATTTGGACTCAGACTACCAAGGTCCGTATCTCAAATCCTGTCTTTCCTTTTTACTGGCTGTGTGGTCTTGAACAAGCCACTCAAGATTTTCATGCCGCATTTTATGCAAATTTAAAAAGGTGATCCTAAAATCATATACTTCATGATGCTGTTGAGAGGGCTAAGCAAGTCAACACAAGTTCTTTGAACAGTGCTAGAGAGTAAGTACTCAAAAACTATGAGATAATATGACTTATCATTTATCACTCATGCCCTTTTTTTCTTCTTAATGCCCGATCACTCTCCTGACATCTAACTCTCAATGTTCAATCATCCTGCCCTTTTAGAATTGATTTAGCAAATGTTTATTGAGTACTTAATATGTATCACAAGTAATCCTAGGCACTGAAGCTACAAAAGTGAAAAGGACAGGCCATGTCTACTCGCACGTAGTTCACAACCAAGAAGATGTTAGACAATAAACAGGTACATTTCTGAGCAGCATAATTTTAGGAAAAGCAAGTCATGTGGAAAACATAAAAGCCTAAAATTAGAGGCTAGCTTGCAAAGTTAGAGGAATAAAAATGAAATCACAGAAAATGAGATTGGAGAGGTAGGCAGGGATCAGAAAATATTCGGGGCTTGTAGGGCATGTAAAGGACTTTATTCTAAGTGAAATGGGAATCCCTTGGAGATTTTAAAACAAGGAGTTAAGTGATCAAATGCATATTTGCTTTTCAAGGCATCATATTTTCTATTTCACCATATTAAAGGCCAGGAAAACCTTTTGTCAGAGAATGAAGCAGATGTGTAAACAGAAACATATGTGAGAGACGACAAGAATTTCTTTCCAAGATCAGCTACATTCATACCTTTGCATTCCATCAGATAATTCTTTATAACAAATTGTCTCCTTTTGACTAAGAATTTATGATTGTTTTCTGCTGATTTTCAACTGACCAAAATATTTGTAGCTACAGTACTTAACTCTTCATGTCTAAACTTGTGAAATTCTTTCTCTCTACCTTCCTCATCATTCTTATTTTCATCTTGATTTCCCTTATATATATTTCCACAATGAAAAGATTACAGTCTCCTTATGTCCTACAACTTCAAAGGATCTGGGTGGACAGCTTTTTTTTTTTTTTAATTGCACTCCAGTGTGGCATCCTGTCTTCTTCTATCTCAGAACTAGGAGCTAAAGGATTAACAAAAGCAGGATACTTCTGAGTGCTGCATATTCTAGGGAACTGATTTTCAAGTAAACAGAATATACCTGGCCAAATGGAAGAAGCACGGGCTCCAAGAAAATACAATAACAGCTATATGTTAGAGTCAAACTACTGACAGTGATCACAGCAGGTAAAAGAGTTTCCTAACAAGCATACAACAGTACAACCACAGAGATTTTTGGAGCACAGTATTCAGAGATCTAAACTGGCAGGCAGCACCAAGGGAAGTCTAGTCACTAGTAGTAGGGCTTCGGCCATAGTAATGGAGTGTAGGGTAAGAACAGGCATGAACAAGGCAAGGTCCCCTTCTCTTCAGGTCTTGATAACTTACTAGTACAGAAATGTCTTAGGGACACAGTAGAGATGAAACACCTGAACTAGTATTAAAAAAATGGATAATAAAGAGAATCAAATTTGTCTTTTTATTGAATTCCTTGTGTCTAGTGTTGCAACTCCACTTATTTGTCCCAAAGCAGAACAAATTCATGAGCCTTCAGTTGGAAAGGGGCTGAGATCAAAGACCCCAAATGTGGGACACACTCACCACATTGCCTTCATCTGTGAATTGCATACCGATGCAGAGAACAGCTTATAGCTATCTCTTCAACTACCGTTCTCCTTGGAAAGGGTCAGATTTTTGAGACGCAGGACCATTGTCTGACAACTCAAGTGAAACCAAAAAAATCACTCCTCAGAGGCACTAAACACTTCCCATTTGATAATGTTTTTGGTCTCAGGTTGGAGAAAGTAATGTCTTTATAGAAGAGCGAGAAAGAAGGCATGTGTGCACAGAGAATCAGCAAGGACACTGAACGCATTGCTGGCCAAACTGCTAACTGCATAATAAAATAGTTCAGAGTCACATCACCGAGAAATTGCATTTTTATGCTCCTATCTTCCCCAATCTAGAGGGACTACTGATGAAGTGAAACCAATACATGGCCTCAAACTAAAAGCAAAAGCTGATGTTAGCTTGAAAGACCCAAATTAATATTTATACTTACCTCCTCTCAAAATGCTGCTGCTTCAGTCAAGCAAGGAAAGATTGTGATCCTAGTGGCACTTTCCAGGCTAGGGCTAAAAGACAAATATATGTTTCAAATATATGAGTCATTGACTTTTGGGAACCTAAGCAAATCTTTCTGATCTTAAGAGGATTGAGCTATTTTCCTTGCTCCTTGAGAAAAGGACAGAAATTTGCTATAAAATGCTGTTTTTATTTTCAACTATGCATAACACAAATTCACTAATAATGATGAAAGAAATAATTTAAAAAAACTGGATCTACATCTTCCATTTCCCTACAATTGAGAAGAGTTGGTGTAGAGATGATGAAGGTAGCAGAGCATCTTGAAAAACAGTGCTAAATGTTTGCTACATGAATGCTGCAGACACTTGAGAACTATTTTGGTGCTGGGGTCCATGCTTTCAAAGAGTCATTGCTTAGTGACTTCTCTATTAAAAATTTTTGCTTAATCACAAAAAGGGTGCTTCCTTGATTTCAGCAACGCATTTCTATTGCACTTGTTCCAAAGTCACTAGTACTGGATGAAGTGAGGCTGAATGCTTCTAGGGAGATGACACATAACAATGTAATGTAGCACCAATCCAAATTCATGAACATGGTTAGGAGATCCTATTACATACTGCATCTCTCATTCCCCTGAGGCACTATTCCAAACCTAAACTGCCCTCTTCAGAGAACCTAGTCAGGGCCAGCTACAAAATTTGCTAAGCCCACTGTAAACTCAAAATTTAGGGCCCTGGATTCAAAATGCTGGAGAAAGGTATTTTTTTTCTATTCACAGCCTCTGTCTCTAATTGTTTTTTTTTTAATTTTCTAAATTTTATTTTAATGGTACATTTTAGATGTACATAGTGATAACATTCATCATAGGGGATTTCTCCCTGTACATTACATATATTGTTGCTGCTTCTTTTCCCATTCCCTTCCCCTCACCCCCTCCTCCCTCCCTATTTACAAAAGCTTTGTTTCCATTTTTTTCTTCCATTTCTTATTTCTCTTGTCCCTCTGTTCCTTTCCCCCTCCCTTGTCCCCTTTCCCATTTGGACATTTTCTTCCCTTTCGCAATATAATACATTTCAGTCTTTATTTACACTTCCGTTTCTCACACCAGAGAAACTATGCAGTATTTAAACATGTGTGTCCGATTTATTCCACTTAAGAGTATGGTCTCAAGATGCATCCATTTACCTAGGAATATCTCAAGCTTATCATTCTTTATGGCAGAGTAATACTCCATTATATTAAACAAAACCACATTTTCTTTATCCATTCTGCTGTTGATGGGCATTTGGGCTGCTTCCAAGATTTAGCTATTACAAACTGTGTTGCTATAAACATGGGTGTGCATATATCACTGCAGTATGATGCTTTTAATTCTTTTGGGAAGATACAAAAAAGTGGAATAGCTGGGTCAAATGGAATCTCTAGACCTAGTTCCCTGAGGAATCCCCACACTGATTTGCATAGCAGTTGCACAAGTCTACATTCCCACCAACAGTGGAGAAGGGTTCCTTTTTCTCCACAGCCCCTCCAGCATCTGTTATTGGCTGATTTGTTGATAATAGCCATTCTTTGTGGCGTGAGGTGGAATCTCAGGGTTGTTTTAATTTACATCTCTCGAATGACCAGTGATGTTGAACATTTTTTCGTATGTGTATCTGCTGTTTCTACTTCTTCATCTGAGAAGTGGCTATTCATTTTTGCTGCCCACTTTTGGATTGGGTCTTTAAATTTGGGGGGTCTGATTTTTTTGAGTTCTTTATATATTCGAGATGTTAGTCTTTGTCAGAGGAATAGCTGGCAAAATTATTTTTCCCACTCTGTCGGTTGTCTCTACGCTCTGTTGGTAGTTTCTTTTGCTGTGCAAAAGCTTTTTAATAAGATTAGTTCCCAGTTGTTGATTCTTTGTGTTATTTCCTGGGCAACTGGGGATTTGTTCATAGTCTTTGCCTACACCCATATCTTCAAGAGTTCAACCTATTCTATCTTCCAATAGATTTAGTGTTTCTGTTTTAATAGTTAGATCTTTGCTCCATTTTAATTTTAGCTTAGGGCATGGGGAAAGATACGGATCTAGTTTTAACCTTCGGCATGTGGAGAGCCAGTTTTTCCAGCACCATTTGTTAAAGAGGCTGCCTTTCTTCCAGAGAGGTTGTTTGGCTCCTTTGTCAAAGATAAGGTGACTGAGAGTGTTTGGACCTGTTTCTTCATCTTCTAATCTGTTCCATTGGTCCTGGGGTCTGTTTTTTGCCAGTACCATGCTGTTTTTATTACAGTAGCTTTGTAGTATAGTTTTAGGTCAGGGATTGTGATGGCCCCTGCTTTGCTTTTGTTGCCTAGAATTGTTTTTGCTATTCTAGGTTTCTTTTGGTTCCAAATAAATTTTAGGATTGTCTTCTCTAATTCTGTGAGGTATGCTATGGGTAATTTAATTGGGATTGCATTAAATCTGTATAGCAGTTTCGGGAGTATGGCCATTTTCACTATATTGGTTTTTCCTACCCAGGAGCAAGGGATATCTTTCCACTTTCTGATATCTTCTTCAATCTCCTTTTTCAAAGTACTGTAGTTTTAGTTGTATAGATCTTTTACTTCCTTCGTCAGATCAATTCCTAGGTACTTCATTTTTTTGGATGCTATTGTGAAAGGTGTTGTTTCCCTAATTTCTCTCTCGGTAGTCTGTTGTTTGTGTACAGGAATGCTATTGACTTCTGAGTGTTGACTTTGTATCCAGCTACACTGCTGAATTTGGTTATTAAATATAGAAGTCTTTTGGTGGAGTTTTTGGGGTCCTCTATATAGCGTATCATGTCATCTGCAAATAATGATAATTAAACTTCCTCTTTTCCTATCCTTATTCCTTTTATTTCTCTCTCTTGTCTAATTGTTTTGGCTAATGTTTCCAGAACTTTATTGAACAGGAGTGGTGAGAGAAGACATCCTTGTCTTGTTCCGGATTTTAGAGTGAAAGCTTTTAGATTTTGACTATTTAGTATGATGTTGGCTGTTGGTTTGTTATAGATGGCTTTTATCAAATTGAGATAAAGACCATCTATTCCAATGTTCTGCAGGACTTTTATCATAAATGGGTGTTGGACCTTGTCAAATGCCTTTTCTGCATCTACTGAGATGATCATATGGTTTTTGTCCTTGGTTCTGTTAATATGGTGTATCACATTTATTGCTTTGCATATGTTGCACCATCCCTGCATCCCTGGGATGAATCCTACTTGGTCATAATGTATAATCTTCTTGATAACTTGTTGCATTCTGTTTCCCAGTAGCTTATTGAGGATTTTTGCATCTATGTTCATTAATGAGATTACCCTGTAGTTCTCTTTTTTTGTTGACTCCTTCTCTGGCTTTGGTATCAGGGTAATGCTTGCTTCAAGGAATGAATTTGGGAATATTGCTTCTGTTTCAATTTCGTTAAAGAGTTTCAGAATTAGTGGCATTAAATTGTCTCTAAATTTCTTGTAGAATTCTGCAGTGAATCCATCAGGACCTGGGCTTTTCTTTGTTGGTAAGTTTTTAATTACTTCTTCAATTTCAGTGGCTGATATTGGGTTATTTAGAATTTTTATATCTTCTTGATCCAGTTTTGGTAATTCATATGTATCTAGGAATCTGTCTATTTCTTCAGTATTTTTTATCTTATTAGACAACAAGTTCTCAAAGAAGGTATTGATGATCTTTTGGATTTCTGCTAGATCTGTTGTGATTTCACCCTTTTCATTCCTAATTGTATGAATCTGAGTCTTTTCTTTCCTTTTTTTTTATAAGGTTGGCTAAGGCTTTGTCAATTTTATTTAAGTTTTCAAAGAACCAACTCTTTGATTCATTGATTCTTTGCATTGTTTTCTTAGTTTCAAGTGTGTTGATTTCAGCTCTATCTTTATAATATTCTCTCTTGTATGAGCTTTGGGTTTGAGTTGCTCTTCCTTTTCTAGAAGCTTGAGGTTCAACATTAGGTTGCTTATTTGAGCTCGTTCTGTTTTTCTGATTTGGGCATTCAATGCTATAAATTTCCCTCATAGAACTGCCTTCATGGTGTCCCACAAATTTCGGTACGTTGTACTGGCATTATCATTCAGTTGCAGAAACTGTCTAATTTCTTCTTTAATTTCTTCTCTGACCCACTGATTGTTCAGGAGTGTGCTATTGAATTTCCATGTGTTTATGGGATTTTTGTGGTTCCTTTTGCTATTTATTTCCAGTTTCAATGCACTATGGTCTGATAGTATGCACGGGATAATTTCAATGCCTTTGCATTTACTTAAGCATGTTCTATGAGCTAGTATGTGGTCTATTTTGGAGAAAGTCCCATGTGCAACTGAGAAGAATGTGTATTCTGATGTTGTAGGGTGGAATACTCTGTATACGTCTACTAGGTCCATTTGTTCAAGAGTTTGGTTTAGTTCTGATATTTCCCGGTTCACTTTTTATCTAGTCGATCTGTCGATTTGTGACAGTGGGGTATTGAAGTCCCCCATTACAATTGTATTGGTGCTTATTTGGTTTTTCATGTCCATCAATATTTGTTGTATGTAATTAGGCATGCTGGTATTAGGTGCATATATATTTATGATTGTCATCTCTTCTTCTTGGGTTGTTCCCTTTACAAGGATCTAGTGATCTTCTTTTTCTTAATGAGCCTTGGTTTGAAATACACTCTGTCTGCAAATAGAATGGCTACCCCTGCTTTTTTCTGGGTTCCTGTTGCACGAAATATTGTTTTCCATCCTTTGACTTTCAGTCTATGAATTTCTTTTTGAATAAAATATTTCTTGTATGCAGCGTATTGCTGGGTCTTGCTTTTTGACCCATTCAGCCAGTCTGCTTCTTTTGATTGGTGAGTTGAGACCATTTACATTGATAGTTATAACTGACACATGTTGACTTATTCTTGTCATATTATTTACCTGTTTTTGGCTTCCTAGTTTTCCCTTCTATTTAATTACTTGCCTTGTCTGAAGGATTCATTCTGTTGCGATTCCTGGAATTATAGTCCTCATTTTCTCTTTCCAGAATGTCCTTCAGAATATTTTGGAGTGCCGGTTTGGTGGTCATGAATGTCTTCAGGTGTTCTTTGTCATGGAAGTATCCTACTTCTCCATCAATTTTGAAAGACAGTTTTGCAGGGTACATCAATCTGGGCTGGAAGTTGTTGTCTTTCAGGGCTTGAAATACTTCACTCCAAGCTCTCCTTAATTTGAGGGCTTGTGTTGAGAAGTCTGCTGTGATTCTGATGGGGTTTCCTTAATAGGTTATTTGTTTCTTTTCCCTAACAGTTTTCAATATTCTGTTCTTGTGTTGAATTTCTGGAAATTTGACTATTATATGCCTTGGGGTAGAGTTTTGCTGATCATGGCTAATTGGAGTTCTGTATGCCTCACTTATCTGTAATGTCCAGTTCTTTTTCCATACTTGGGAAGTTTTCTGCCATTATTTCTGTGAAGAGGTTTCTTATGTGATTTGTGCTATCTCCTACTCTTTCATTGGCTCCAATCAATCTTATTTTTCTTCGTGTCATCTAGTAGCTGTTGTATTGATTTTTCATGGTCCCTTACCATTTTGAAGAACTCTTTCTTTTCTCAATCATTAATCACATCTTGTCTTCTATATCTGAGATTCTCTCTTCACATTGTTCCATCCTACTGCCGATACTTTCAATATTATGTTTAATCTCTTGGACATCTGTTTGAATCTGTTTCATAAATTCCATTTCTTTCCTGTGTTGGGCATTTATGGTTTCCATCATTTTTCTGAGCTCTTCTATTTTTTTATCTGTATCTGCTCTAGAGTCACTGATCATTTCTTTCATTCTGGAAATGATTTCTGTTTTGATGTTTTCTAGAGCCTCACTCATCTGCTTTGTTACTTCTGCTGTTACTGCTTCCAAGAGTCTGGGTGGGAAGCTTTCAGATTGTTCCTCTTCATTACCCCCTGGGTTTGCTTTTGGTAAGCTGGAGGTTTGGGGTTGCATCTTGTTTGTGTGTCTTCTCATTTTCTATTTTTTCTTCTTTTGTTTAGTTCCTGGGTTGATGCGTATGAATTGCCTGTGGCAGGTAGCTTTCTTTGTTTTGAGAACCTTTTGGAAGTGACTACTTCCTCGGAGATGTCTTACAGGTGTAGCAGGTTTTTGTATTATGAGTCTGTTGCAAAATCTTGCCTCTTCAATTTGTTGGGGCTGAGAAGTTGCTGTCTATTTGGCCAGCCCTTAGTTCTTTGACTGTGGCCTATAGTGT
>PVJO010033187.1:0-12364 GCA_004026905.1 Hystrix cristata
ATAGTGTAGGTCCAATTTCTTTTTTTTTTTTTTTTTTTTTTTTTGGTGCTGAGGATCAAACTCGGGGCCTTGTACTTGTTAGGTAAGTGCTCTACCACTGAGCGAAATAAATCCCCAACCCCTGTACATTTGAAAGTAGATTCTGCCAAATTTGCCAATGGATTGGACACATTCTGTGACAAACAAGGAGAATCATAAAGAATTTCTTCTAGGCTTCAAGCATTGAATGGATTGTCCAGGTGCTGGTAAGACTAACTTCATTTTATGACCGAGATTCTTGGGGCTGAGATGAGTTACCCAACGTGCCAAAAGTTACAAATCTCACAAGTACAGTGGTTGGAAATTAACTAGGCTGTGTGGTTGTGAAACCTAAGCTCTTGTCTTTCTCTCTGCCACGTCTCTTCATTTTCATTTCAGTTCCAAGGCTAACAGAGCAGTTAGCTTTCTCTTTCATTTCCTGAGATGCCCTGTGTAACACTGAAGAATTACGGAGCGCCCTTTGCAGCACGGATCCTGGGCCAGCCCAGTTCTTGGTAGTTCCCGCACTGTGGATTCCAATAAAAGAACACAAGGTTATGTAACAATAAAGTGGCAAATGACTCCATGCTGCACACCTTTGGTGGGAAAAGTAACAGGCAGAAATCCCACATGCTATTTTAACACACATCATGCTTCAGGCCTCTCTGGTGTGAGCTGGGAATCAAAAGGGCAGCAGATCCTACTCGGACAGGAGCTTTGCTTTCTTTAGGTTGGATTAAAAGTCCACTACTCTTTGTCCCTCAGCTATAAGTTGTATACAAAATAATGGAATTATTTTACAAATTCTACTTCCATTCTGACTCTTCCTTCCCGGGAGTTTCCATCATTAATCATTTCACAGCCTTTTAACCCTCCAACATCTGAGGTTTTCCAATTGTTACTTGTCAAAGTTTAAAACATTAATCTGAAGAGCATATTGTTCTTAGAAGTTGTCAGTTCTCCTTGATCATGGTCTCCAAACAGTCTGTTTTCATTGGATATATTTATATTCATATCTATTTTTATTTTTATATCGCTCCCTATATAGAGAGGAAAAGCACATGGCATTTCAAAACAACTCATTTGTTTATGCTGATTGGTGCAAGTTTATTTTTTTAGCCTCCAAAATTTTTCCCCCGGTGTGTTAAAAATGAAAAACAAAATCAGAACACCTCTTTCTATATGAATGTAAAAACCAACATCATAGTGCTGATCTTTTGCTGATTTTTCATTCAGTGATTGATTCATTCAACAGATGTTTACAGTAATTCCGGTAAGTATCAGGCACTGTGCTAGGAATTATGAATCCAGTAAAATATAATTTGGGCCATGAAGAGATTTACGGAACTAGTCAGATGACGCTAACTACGCACCTGTGAAGAACATAGGTAGAAAGAATTGGAAGTTCTGAGAAAACATTTCCATGCTCATAGTGTTGCTTCTGTGAGGCCTGTCACCGGCTGTGTCTATGTCCCAGCTTTGGCCTGTAGGATGCAAAGGATCCTTCCTGGGTCTTCTACTTCTTCATGGCTAAAGAATAACACCAACTGGATTGCCCTGTGTGTTTATTCCTATTTCTCAATGTGGAAGATAAATTCTCTGTGGTGTAAAACCTTATCTACAAATCACGTGACAAATTGGAATCCTAAATACCACGACATTACCATGGGAACAGTCTTGGCATCAGGGTAAACAAATGATTTCATAGGCTTTCTCTGAAGCAGCAAACAGGGGAGGATCTACCCTAGAAGAAAGTGATGTTCACTGTTCCAGGGGGCAGGGAGGTCTGAGGTGTCTCCCAGGCTTGTTTCTAGTTTCTTTTTCTTCTTTTTTTTTTAGTTTCAATTGCTCATAGAATTGAACCACTCTGATCATATGGCCCAGATAATGGTCAAAGGGTGTTATTCAGGTAACATATCCTGACTGGTGAGAAATTCTTCCACTATCAAGTAAGAGTTCTATTATTCTGCCTACAGTTTGGCTTAAAATGTTTTATGAATTGATGACAGATAATTTTTGCCAACAACAACTATGCAGATTTAAGTGCATCTAATTTGAGTAATAACAACTCAAAACCTATCTGAAAGGAACAACAACTAAAAGCCAGCCTATGACAATTATTCCTTCCGTAAGGAGCATGTGTTCTGGAACACAGCCCCAGAGGCTGGCTGCATTCTTCTGCATTTGACATTCTTTCCTCCCTGACTTATTTTTACTTTCTGTTTGAATTGGCTTGGTTTTATTTTGCCTGAAACGGTCTCTTTAGTCCTTCCCTGATAGGGTGCAGGAGTGAAAGTCCATTCTGCCCACACTTCACAGAACTCAATGCCGAGTTTTGTTGAGAGTCACTTGACGTCAAGGGTGACTTTTAGATATGCCAGAAAGATGTTCTTTGGGGAGCATTTGACACCGTCACTTTCTCTCTTTAGAGAACTGCTTGAGGCTGCTGGAATTTGAAGCTCAAATATTACATTTCTAAATTTAATTCAACCCCTAGATGGGAGGAAGGAGCTTTAAACATTGTATTAGCTTTAAAAAAAAAAGTGACGATTCATCATTCATAGTTTTCTTCCTTCCCAATTTTAGCTTCAACATTTTTATAGCCCACTGCTCTTAGAAAATGTATTTAAAAATCTTCTGATTGCTTGACCACCATATATTTAGTTACCTTGTGTGCCTGGGTGAAATATGCTTCAGATCTCAATAAAATTTTATTTGATTGAAAGCCGGTCTTTTGCTTGTTTACATTTTTAATTTGCAGTCCATAGGAATCTCTAAGTTTGCTTCTAGAATCTGTATAATCATCTAATACTACATTTCCTGACTCTTACTTTCTGACACAAAATGACTTTTGAAACACTTCCATTTTCCCTTTCTATTTAATGTACTTCACTCCACTTTATTATTTTTTCTTTTTTTTAACAGCCCGTCACAGAGTATTTGTTTACCAAATGTTACTTTTCTTGGATGAAATCTATTTTTGAGGAGCGCAAAAGCAAACAACTGTTTGAAGCTGTCAGCCTTCATTTTATTTATGCAGGAATAACGCAAATAACTTGAAAATGACCTAGTCTGTTTTTCTCAGATTTAGATAGAAAAACTGCTTCCGGGCAATGTTTATGCCAAACTGTTCATGCCAAGTTTCCAGTTTTGGTGCCAACCGGCTTTTACGGCCAAGTTGTAAACTTTCGGTAAACATGGCTTATAATGAAAAGGGCAACACAACCTGAACCATTGCACCAGGGGATGGATGTAAATTCACTCTGAGAACAGAATTCTAATGGGAACCAGGGGGGAAATAAACCAGTTATAGAGTGTCTTTCCCCCACCCCCGTAACGTGGAAAATATACAAATGATGATATTTGATAACTAAAATCCCATTTGACCCATTTAGGTACTTGATGTATTTCCTTTGCTTGCTCTGCCGAGCTGTTCCATGCTCAATTTGAAGTGTCTGCCTCACTGGCACAGGGTTGGCTCTTCCAGAAGTAGCCTCCAGATGGGGGGATGGAGGGGCCTAAACCTTGAAATTTGAAAACTGTGACACGTTCGCTGCTATTGGTCAAAGTGAATGTGAAAGAATCAAAGATCATCACTCAAAATCAGTTCAGAAATAACCAGCCATATCAACATTATCTTTTTTAATGCACTGTGTCCAGCATGTTCTTTGTACACCCAAAAGAGATGGCATCTTTCCCTTTTTTAAAAAAAATTATAACTTCCTGTTTCCTTGGAGTATCCCTTCCTTTTTTTAAAAAATTATTTTATAACTTCCCATTTCCTTGGAGTATCCTTTTCTTTTTAAAAAATTTATCCTGTAACTTCCCATTTCCTTGGAAGAAGACCCAGCAGTTGTGAGTCTTTCTGTTCATAAACTCTCTTCCTTCCACGATCCAATTAGATTCTCAAGCTCAAGGACACTGTTATGGCCTGTGCCTAGATGTCCCTGCAAAGCCTCATGCAGTCATAGGCGGGGCTTTTTCAGAGGTGGCTGGATCTAGAGCGTGTGATTACTAAATTAGTGCACTGATTGGTTTGGCATGGTTCTGCTGGGATCAAGGATGTGACGCTAGGATTAAGGGTGCTGGGATTAAGTGTGAGAGTGCTACCCACACTAAGGCCAGGTAGCCTGGATAAGATATAAGGGACAGAAAGAGGCTTGCTTACCCTCTTTTGCTCCTCGTGCTTACCGTGCTGCCTTCTGCCTGTTTTCCATGCCATCCTGCCTTGGATCCAGCTGATTGTGGACTGAAACCTCTACGAACTGTAAGCCAAATAAACCTTTCTTCCTCTAAATTTGGGTGTCAGGTATTTTATCTTCGCAATGAGAGAAAAGTAACTAAGACAAACATTCTTGCTGTTTTGGGGGCATCCTAAGCTGATTCCTTCCTGAGGACTTCTGGTAGTTCTCCCTGTTGGGAAAACCCCTTCTTATCTCTTGCTTGACTAGCTCCTTCCCCTGGACTACATCTCAGTTCAGACTGCACTTCCTCCAACAAGCATCCACTAAAGAGTCCATCTCAAGTAGCTCCCAGCCACCCTGGACCTCGCATTTTCATCTATCACATCGTTGGGATTTTTCCTTCATAACTCATTTAGCAATCATTCCGTCGCTTATCAATTCACTTACTGATTAGAATGTAAATTGGATTGGAATGTCAGTTCCTAAAAGCCTGAATATTTTAAACAATGTCTTAGATCTAGTCCTAGGACTGGGGCACACAGAGGATGCTCAATATATGTGTTGGATGAAATAAATGTTGACTAAATCAATATTTCATCTTTACAGACCAAAATGCCCATGTTGGAGGATACAGCAATGGATGAGATGCCATCGATGTACTCAGAGAAGAGGTGCATGGGCTGTCCATTTTGTGCACTGTCATACAGGACCAGCCCTTGGTCAGGCAACAGATGAGTAAGTGTCCAACAGGGAAGAGCCCACGCCATGCCTGTAGTGTCTTCTCAGGCAGAGTGCACAGTGCAGCCGTGGTGACAGAGAGGTCCCCGAGAGAATGCTGCTTTACTTCCAGGATGCACTCACTTCTGAGAAGAGAGATAACAGCTTCCTTCTGTCTAACAAACGAGATAGTCCATGCTTCCAGGGAACACGGAAAAGGTACCTGAATTGCCAGAAAGAGAAATTTTAAAAGGTCTTTCTTCATTATGAATGGGATTAAGTCCAGTGCTTTGATTAAGGCTGGTTTCCTTGGGTAGTTCCTACCACATTACTGTCAAAGAGTTTAGAGGTATCCGAATACAAAAACAGTACATGTGATTTCAGTTAAGGCTGTGGTGAATGATTTATAGAGCTCTTCCATACTGAATCAGGGAATCTTGGTTCCATGAACCACCTGCTATGGGCTGAAGGTATGTAGACCCACAAATTTATATGCTGAAATCCTAACCCCCAAAATAATGGTGTTAGGAGGGGTCTTGGGGTTTCCCGGAGGCCCAAGTATAGAGTCTTTATGAATGGATCAGCCTTCTGTAGACTCGCCCTCAAGAGATCCTTCATCTCTGTCATAGTGTGAGGACTCATTGAGCAGACAGGTGCTGGACCCACTAGTGAAGCCCAAGCCAAATACTGAACTTCCCAGTGTCTTCACACTAGATTTTCAGGTTCTGGAACTGTGAGCAGCAAACATGCGTTGTCAAGGTATCAGCCTGTAGAAATTTGTCATGGCAGCTCAAATGGACTGAGACACCACTCTTGAATATCACAGTATTATTATATAAGCCATGACCCTTTTGAACTCACTGACTAAAGCAGTATTAACAAAGACCTAAAGTGGTAGACATTTAAATGTTACAATACTTTCTATAAAACATATATAGGTTGCTATTTAACAGGATGGTCATATCTCTGCATGGAGCTCTTGATGACCACAGCTGATGATAATAACCCTCGTGGCTTATTTCAGTCTTTACTAAAGGCATTGCTCACCTGCCCCCATCCCTGCTGATCTCTGCCCCATTCCCAAGGATGCCTCCTTTGACTTGTTTTTCCATCCTTTTTCGATCATCACTAAACCCATTGCTGCTCCTGCCCCAGCCTTTCATGAGTCAGCCCAATGTGGATCTGGCTTCCACCTCGCCACCATGCTCACCAGCTGCATATCCAGTGGGGCTACCTTGAGACATACTCAACATATCGTCTCTGTTCTGGCTTTGGAGTGATGAAAAAGCTCCAGTTTTGTTTGGAATACCGCATCTTTCAAATCACCTCAACGTCAGATTCGTAAATATTGTATCCTCAATGATTCATGCCTCCCCAGTAAGTCCCCTTCTTATTTACTAAAGACAGACACCTGCCTGAAATCTCTTGGCATGTAAAACTACTTTCTGAACACTTCCCATATCCCCGGAACTCCCTAGGTTACTCCACTCAGTTCTGAAAACTGTCCTGCGTGGTGGCTGTGCTCTTACACATCTTTATCCATGAAAAATCCAGGCTTAAGGACATAAGCTATGTCCCTGATGGTGAGGCTGCCAGGCAGTAGAGCTCATGGGAAACTCAGGCAGCCAGACTCCAGGGTTTTGGCTGTTCATCTCTTCATATCACACGTGTGTTCTTGTCCCAGGGGGAAAAAGGTATGGATTAGCCTACAGTCCGCAAAATATGTGACTCCACACCCCAGTCGGTTTTATTTCCTTAGAGCAAAGTTCAGCTTTGGTGAGCCTTCCTTCACATAGCTGTGTACTGATGCCTTCAAGCTGCAATCTCCACTAAGGACTATAAAGAGCAAGCTCCAGGCCTGTTCCTGACTCTTTTCTGGCTCCATAGTCCTGGGTCCTAAGCAACTGGCCTTGTCCGTCACCCTTCCTTGCCTCCCTCACGTGGCCCTGCTGCCCCATCCTGCAAGCAGACAGCTATGCAGGTAACCTGAGCAAGCAGATGCCTCCAACTCCATTCTAGGGTCGCTCCAGGCTGGTCCCCACCCCCGAACCCTAAAGATGCAGGCTTCTCCACTCCATACCCTCCCGTGTCTGGACTCACAGGTATTGCTAGGAGTCGGGTCTGCAGCCTTTGGCAAATCAGTCTGGAAGACAAATCTTTGTATACTTGCCCTTGAAAAGGCAGTTGCATTTTATCTTTAGGCCTGACTAGTTGGTGATCACTTTGCTGGAAGAAACTTTTTCCTGCCTCACTGTGGTTACCCTCCTGGGGAGATAGAGCCCGGCCCATGATCTTACCTCTATGCCTTCCGAGTTCTGGAGCTGAAAGGACCCTGTGTGTCCCAGAGGTGGAAGATGGGAGGAACCTCTTTCTTTGCTGTTAAATACTACACAGTACAGTAAGAAATCACAGTGAGGGGCTGGCTTTTGACCCAGAGCTGCTCTGCCTTGGTTCAATCGGCACTGAAGTCATTCCAGATGCCCTTGACTCTGAGGAGCCCAGGCCACAGGAAACAAAGTGTCTGAGGAGCTAGCGAGAGACAAGCTCCCTTTCATTCTGTCCTGATTTATTTATTTATTTATTTATTTATTTATTTATTTATTTATTTATTTATTGGTGCTGGGGCTTGAACTTAGGGCCGTGTGCTTGTGAGGTGAGCACTCTAACCGCTAAGCTAAATCCTCAGCCCTCTGTCCTGATTTATATACTCGGCTACATGTTGGAGAGCTTAGAGCTCAAATATTATAGTGACAGATTGTGAAAGCTACTCACCTGGGAGCAGCTGAGTGAAGAACCAAGGAGAACTGGTGATCCAGCAAACTGTCTTGTAACCCTGGTGGAAGGGGAAGAGTGCTAGATTTGGTTGGGACTGGGGAGCATAACCAGACGGGTCCTTAGAGGGCAGCGCCAAATATGCTGCTGGGACTCCATGGAGAGGGGTTGGGGTGCTTATTTTTAACCAGGAGTGATTCTTCTGCTCCTGTGCTGTTTCTCACAGAGCGATTCGCCTCCACAGGTCCCGGGCCATGGAGATGTCGGGGAGCTGATGTACACTTCCGACAACAGAAAGCCATCAAAGGGGAGCAGATCTCAGGCGGCAGCAAACAGATGCCACTTCACATGCCCTTTGCTGAAAGTCTCCGAGTCTGAAGTCTCTTGGGCCTGTTTAAAAGCGAGTTCCTGGAGAAAGAAACCGGAAAGTTCTCTGAAAACGGTAGTGAGAACTAATCTCTAATAAAACAAAATGTTACCATTCATCTGGAAAGATTTCATACATCAAATACAAGTTAAATAAAAGAGACAATTTGATGAACTGATGTTGGTTTCTTTTTTAATATTGACTTTGAAAAGAGTTCACAGCTATAAAAAGTCCAAGTGCTGACTTGAAAACTTCAGACGCTTAAAATAGAGCTAACAATACATTTATGAGGGTGCTGCACATAATAAATATGTTTGTAAAAATAAAGTGAATGAATGCCCATGAATTTTAAATGCCAAATAAAAATAACAGAACGTAAAAAAGAAAATAATAAATCCAAGGCCCAAATCCCAATATCATGTGACACATACTGCACTTAACAGAGAGATCTGCTCTGTGTTGACTGCACCTAGCAGGCCTCGTCTGCCCTGGTCTCTAGAACGGCTGCTACTCTGCATCTTCTCCATACCCCTAGAGAACAGCTGGCCTTCAGCCTTCCCCACGTAGCCCAGAATACAGGCACGGCCGTAACTGCAGGCTTCAAGACTCACGCCGAATCACGGCACCTTGCCTGTGTCCTGTTTCTCTTCCAGTCAGTGACAAAAGCTGAACCCCTACTAAGTTCCTTAGAGCTGCTGAAGGCGCTGGAGATGGCAGAAGATTAGAGGAATTGGGTGCAGCCTCCTCCATAGTTTATAATCTAGAGAAGGAGAACAGGGAAGGACAAACAAGAAAGCAGGCAGGCCGAAAACAACAGAGTCCTGAAAAGTGCTCTACAGCCTAGTGGACAGAGATGTTGTATTTCAGAATAAGGCACGGAACTAGAGATAAAGAGAAGTGTATACCTCTGTGTGCGGTTTTGCATTAATAAAATGGCTCAAAAAGAAAGACTAAAAGAAAGGAGAAGACATCAGCAGTACTAAACTATCAACCAGTTAAATGAAGTGGAAAACAGAGCAGAAGAAAACTGAGGAAAAGTGAAAAAATAGAGACTAATACTATAGTGGTAGTACATAGGACTGAGGGTTTCTGGTGGGGCACATCAGAGCGTAGAGAAGATGATGTGTATTTAATACCATGATGGACTGTAAGAATTAACAGTAGTTGCTGCTTCTGTAGAAGAGAAAACCACAAAAAGAATCAAGAATTTAACAGTATCCAGCCAAGTAAAGGAGATGAAAGTGTCTCAAGAGAGAGGCCTGGGCCATTCAAACAAACTTTGCACCCATAAATCAAGTAAATTCAGAACAGAGTATTGATTCTTGGCTTTGGAAACATGGTATTGTTGGTCATTGTTTGGTGAAAGCTGTTTTCATGGTGGGGGATGAAAAGAGCAAGCTACTGGAGTATTGTAGTAGTCAGCATTTACTAGAAAAACAGATACCATACAAGATATATGAATATGTAAGAGCTTACAGATTGGCTTACAAAGTCAGACGTGGAAGAGTGCAGAAGGTCCGTCTGTGCACTGGACCTCCGAAGGGTACTGCTGAAGGCCTGGGCTCTCTACAGTGTTCTGTACAAGTTCCTATCCGGAACTCGGTAGGTCTATGATGGAAGGTGAAGAGTCTGTGTGGGAAGCCAGGAGATTACGTCCAGATTTAAAGTAGAGCTCCTCCAAAGAAACTGAAGCAGATCCATTCTTCTTCATTTCCCTTTTATACCATCCAGGCGATGGGCTGTCCTAGGGTGGATCTTCCACACCCAGGGTGTAGAATTGCTGCATCAATTTAGTTAAACTTCTCTTACAAGTTGACACAGTCAATGAACCATCACAAGTATATTGAAGAGGAACTGGAGAAAACAAGCGGAGATAGTTCTCTGAAGAGGTGTCAGTGTACGGAGGGGTGGGGTGTGGGGGGGACTGTGGAAAGAGATGCATGGGTGGTAAGACAGAGATTTTCAGCTTTGATTTAATGACCTATGACATAAATGATGTTAATTCATAGATGGTGATGATCCAGGTGGGAGAGAGAGAGATTCACTATGTAAAAGAGGAAAGAAAATTTTCAGCAAAATTCTTGAGTAAGCAAGGAAGAATGGGTTAGGATTCTGTCCTCATCCTTATTCTGTTGCTAATAACACAATGCTACAGACAGAGTAAGTTACAAAGAAGGAAATTTACTGACACATGGTTCTATTCCAAGGCTGAAGGGCTGCATCTGGTCATGGCCTTCTCATTGGCAGAGTCCTGAAGCTGTGCAGGACATCATGTGGCAAGAGACGAGGGGGACATGAGAGACCTAGCCATGCTGGCTGTTATAGCAGACCATTCATAAATCACTCTCATTAACTCATTAGTTCGTCCATGAGGATATAACACCAAACATCTCCTAAGGGTTCTATCTGATCCTGCCTCGTAACGTCTCATTATGGGAATTGAATTTCAGGATGAGTTTTGGAGAGGACAAACAATATTCAAACCATAGCAGATTCAGCACACGATTGGAGGGTTTGATCTTTGATAAAAGTGGGACCATTTCATTCATAGTAATAAAAGGTAGACAAAAGTATAGCTAGTGATGCAATGGGCTGGTATTTCTGTGTTGGGAAAACCAGGCTGTTCCCAGACAAATACTTCCATTTTCTCAATGGTGTTTCAGGCACACTGGCTAGCACAGTATGCGCATGTGTACTGGGGAGTAGTCCCTCGGGTACACTGTTGGCAGAGAGGAGGACACATGGAATTGTGGCAAGGAGAATAGAGGGTACTTGTATTAGTTATCTACCTAGAGTCAATGGTTTGCAAGAGAGCAGATTTAACACAGGACATTTACAAGTTACAACATTTCCCCATAAGCCAAATGCAGGAAGAGTGCTGAATATCTATCTATGCACTGGAGACCCAAAAGATCCAGTCAGAGTTGGGGGCCCACAGCCCTGTCCCATGTACGTCCGTGTCTGCACTAAATGGCTGAAGAAATCTTTACTGGAACCGGGATACGGTGCTCGCAGCAGAGATGAAGACCAGAGCTCCCCCAAAGCAACAGCAGCCATCCTCGACGACAGCAAGGCCCCGAGCTCCTTCCTCCATGAGAACAGCCGAGTCCCCTTCAGGAGAACCAGCCGCAGCAGAGCTTCTCCTGGGATACAGCCCGCCAACGATCTTCTGCTCCCGTTCTGCTTTATGTTGCATCAACCACAATCCTCAGGTGGATCCTCTACACCCAGAAATGCAGCAACTCAGTCCAGCTGGGCGTTCCTGCTCAAGTTGACCGCAATAGTTAAGTCCACCACAGTAATAGTATGGTGGACCAGGGAGCATGCATTATGCCTGCCTGAGAATGGGTCATCAGAGTTGAACACCTGCTAGGGTTAATTCCCCTGCCAAGTGACCGGCGTGATAGGGGTATAGACAGGATTCTGACCAAGAATGAGAACTGGCAGGGGGAAGCAGTTGGAAAAAGAAATGTGAGACAAGTAAGATGAATAATATATTAGCTAGGATTAAATTCTACTCCATGTAACAAGGACCAAAATTACAGTGGCTTAAAAAGATTGAATGGTTTGTGGTTTTTATTTCTTGCACAGGTTTAGGTGACCCGGACATAATAGGGCAGCTCAGCTCCATGAGGTCCTAAACACCCAGACCTAAATACCCTTGTCGGGGGTATAACCTTTACCTGCATGATTCAAAGAGGCAGCCAGAGCACCAGTCATTACATCCGTGTTCTAAGAATTATGGTAAGGCTGGGCACAAAAAGAAAGTGGAAAGGACAACATATTAAGGAACATACCTGGAAGCCGGCACATGACAATTTCCTTCATTTTTAGCTTCAATATAGACTCTATTCAGCACAATCATTTGTCAAGATAAAACCCGGGGGATATGTTGGTGGGACATCAGGAGAAAAGGCAGGAAGACAGGAAGGGACTATGCATGAGACCAGCCCATGCACTCCAAGATTTGCTTGAGCTGGCATGCAAAATTCCAGGGAAAACAGAATGTGATGGACGGGCCTGGGGCCCACACAGCTGCATTCTGTAACAGCATTTTGAGGGACAGAAGTTAGTTGAGGTAAAGAGTCCCATGAGCCCCGAAAGGATTTGCTGTGAACCCAGATAAAAATGAGTGTACAGGAAACCTTTCTTCAAAGCTGCTACTGGTTTTCACAATGGAAAGAAAACAGGATTTATCTTTGTTGACATCTGTTTAAAACCTATGAAGAAACTTTAATCATGCATTCAGTGAATTAGTGAGCAGACATTTATTGAGCCCTAAACACTCTGTGAATCCCTAGAAATC
>PVJO010033188.1:0-12358 GCA_004026905.1 Hystrix cristata
AGCCAAAATGGAGTGTGTAGGAAGGAAATTTGAAATAATAATTCTGGTTTACCCACAACACTCAAGAAGATAAAATTTCCATCCCTTTTAACTGATATTTTTCATATTAGTACCTTCCTAATATGTTTGTCCTCGTGGTGAGGAAACAATAATTTCGAGGCTCCTTCCCACATCCGTGAGGTCCCTCCACACTTACTGGGTGACGCGGTTTCTCTGCTGGCTCACAGTCAGGGAGAGCAGATCCGAGGACTGTCTGATGCCGGCTGCCCAGTAACGGCTCAGTCTCTATACTCAAGACTGAAATTAAAATATATTCAGGTCAGAGCTTCCTGATTCAGAGAACTGCAGAAGCAGAGACACAGATGTGGAGCTCACTAGCCAGACTGGTCCATGCCACCCCAGTCTCTAAGGACTGCAGACACCAACTCAAGAGTAAAACAGAGAAAAATAATTGTCCACAAGAGAATTTCTGTTCTTACTCTGCTGAGGTAAAGCTGGTATGTTCTAATCTTTTCCATCATTCATGAATGATTTGGAAATGTCCATCTGACTTTATTTCATTTTTGTGGATAAAATGCACATAACAAAAAAAAATGCAATTTTAACCGTACCAAGAAATTTCAATTACTTCAGTTACATTCACATTGTCGAGAAACACTCAAGATTGTGCATTTTCAGGAACATTTCATTTTCCAAGGTGAAAATTTGTACTCAACTCTAAAATTCCCAGTTCATCCCACCAGTATTACACCATGAAAAATCATGAGCAATTAAATCCGTGAAGGAGAAGTTTCCACATGGAGAGGTCAGGTTGCTTTGGCTTTGTCCTAATCACAGTGAAATGGATGTCACAAGTCCTAAGATTAGACAGTGCTGCTGGAGTCTCCTCAGAGCACTAGCAACGTCCCTGTTCTCCAGGCTGCAGATGAGGAGATTCAGCACATGTGGGACCCTGGTGTACATCATGGAAGCCACTCTGCTGTCTGATAAATTGTGATACAGCTGTGGTGGCATATACTCCAGTTCCTGTCCCAGAAAACAAGCAAACAAATGACAGTTCAAATTCATAAATAGAGACTTTTTACATCCCCTAAAAAGAGGGGATTTTCAGCTAGAGATAAAATTTATAGTAAGATAAAAAGATATATTATATTATGAGAAACTATAGCACCAGAAATATATATCACTATGTTACTGTGGAAGTTATTAAAACAGGGAAGATTAAGGAGCTGGGCAGGATTATATAAGAAATTATCAAGCTCCACATCCTTGAAGTAAGAAAACAGTAAGGCAAGACAAGTATACAGATGGAAGGCCAAAAACCTAAACAAAAATTAAAACCAAGTCAAAAGGCAGGCGTGTTTGATGGATAAGTCATGGTTTACCATTGGCCACAAACTAATCAAAGCCAGGAGCATCCACACATCCAAAAATGAGAAAAAGATACATCCGTGATAGGCAGCCTACAAAAGACACATGTGTGGTGAAACTGGGTGTCCACAATCATCTGTGGGATTGTGGTGGAGATGAAACAGATGTTAATCAAGAAGAGGATGGAGAGGAGAAGGACATGGGTACGCAGAGCTGGAAGTCAGAGCTTTCCGCTAGAATGGTAAGTAGGTTCCTGAGTTTTATCATCTCAGAGATCTAAGAGATGGAACTGCAAGGTAAATGTTAGATTTTTTGTGGTGCTATATAGATTGGACGCATTTGAAAAAGGAAAGAAGTTCATACAAAACAAATAAATCTGCAGATACCAAGTAGTCTACTTTGAATCCAAGTTGTCACTAGCACTTCAGCATATTTAAATTCTGACAAATGCCATCTTATTAGAATTTACTCAATATTTTACTGTTTTCCAAGTTATTAACCAAATTCTATACACACCTACTTCAAGAACATTTATCTGAACAATTACGCAGATCAAGAACATTAAAGACAACAACAGCATGGTCACAGTGAAATGCATCCTAATTTTTAAAACAAGGAGAATAGGGATGGAGGGAACAGAAGGGAGGGGAGCAGAAGAGGGGGGAGAACCAAGAGACACCATGTACAGGTACAAAACAAACATGATAAATGTGATCAATATATGGACAATGTACCAATACATGTTCTTGGTTAAAAGAAATAAAACAAGGAGAAGAAATATTATTTTTTCTGTAGAAGAAAATGGTTCTCATTTAAGGAAATTAGGAAGCAAGAAAATGTAGATTATTCTAAGAAAATAATACAAAATTCCTTGATTTACACTACTTGAAACACTTAGTAAGGGTTTGGACTGCAGTCTACAGACAATAAAATCAGTCATTCATTATCAGAAAATATTGTTAAGAGCCAGGTATTTCCAAACGTTATTTTTTGTCATTTTTGCATTTAGTGATTTCCCTACACTGTGGGTGTAAGTGCTGATGCAAATAATATTTATTCTTTAAAACTTATTTCCATGTAAAGTTTCTCCTTAGTCTTCATGGACTCCAAATATTAATGAATATCTTTTAATAAAATACACTGTCTCATTTGACACTACTGATAAAACCGTGGCATTAGTTTACCTTTCAATGACTAAAAAATGTAATGAAATGGTAAGAAACCATTTTGAAACTTTTTATTTTGTACAGGATTATTTGTATCAAATTCATCCTGTCTCATTAAAATATCTTTTTTTAAGTTTTTATTTTAATGGTACATTTTAGATGTACATAGTGATAACATTCATCATAGGGGATTTGTACCTGTACATGACATATCTTGTTGCTTCTTTTTTTTCGATTCCCCTCCTTCACCCCCTCCTCCCTCCCTATCCACTAAAGCTTTGTTTCCATTTTTTCCTTCCATTTCTTATTCCTCTTGTCCTCTATTCCGTTCCCCCTCTCTTGTTCCTTTTCCCATTTGGACATTTTCTTCCCTTTCCCGATCTATTACATTTCAGTCTTTATTGACACTTTAAATTTCTCACACCAGAGAAACAATGCAGTATTTAGTATGTATGTCCGATTTATTTCACTTAAGAGTATGGTCTCAAGACGCATCCATTTAACTAGGAATATCTCAAGCTTATCACTCTTTATGGCAGAGTAGTACTCCATTGTATAAAAGAACCATATTTTCGTTATCCATTCTGCTGTTGATGGGCATTTGGGATGTTCTCAAGATTTAGCTATTACAAGCATGCTGCTATAAACATGGGTGTGCATATATTGCTGTGATATGATGCTTTTAATTCTTTTGGGAAGATACCAAGGAGTGGAATATCTGGGTGAAATGGAATCTCTAGTCCTAGTTCCCTAAGGAATCTCCACACTGATTTCCATAGCAGTTGCACCAGTCTACATTCCCATCAACAGTGGAGAAGGGTTCCTTTTACTCCACAGCCCCTCCGGCATTTGTTATTGGCTGATTTGTTGATAATAACCATTCTTTCTATAGTGAGGGGGAATCTCAGTGTTGTTTTAATTTGCACCTCTCGAATGACCAGTGATGTTGAACATTTTTTCATATGTCTATCTGCTGTTTCTACTTCTCCATGTGAGAAATGTCTATTCATTTCTGCTGCCTACTTTTGGATTGGGTCTTTAAATTTGAGAGGGTCTGATTTTTTTTTAGTTCTTTATATATTCGAGATGTTAATCCTTTGTCAGAGGAATAGCTGGCAAAAAAATTTTTCCGACTCTGTGAGTTGTCTCTTCGCTCTGTTGGTAGTTTCTTTTGCTGTGCAAAAGCTTTTTAATAAGATCAGGTCCCAGTTGTTGATTCTTTGTGATATTTCCTGGGCAACTGGGGATTTGTTCATAAAGTCCTTCCCTACACCTATGTCTTCAAGAGTTCTACCTATTCTATCTTCCAACAGATTTAGTGTTTCTGTTTCAATATTTAGATGTTTGATCCACTTTGATTTTAGCTTAGTGCATAGGGAAAGACACAGGTATAGTTTTAACCTTCAGCATGTGGGGAGCCAGTTTTTCCAGCACCATTTATGAAAGAGGCTGACTTTCTTCCAGTGAGGTTGTTTGGTCCCTTTGTCAAAGACAAGGTGACTGAGAGTGTTTGGACCTGTTTCTTCATCTTCTAATTTGTTCCATTGGTCCTGGGGTCTGTTTTTGCACCAGAACCATGCTGTTTTTATTACAGTAGCTTTGTAGTATAGTTTTAGATCATGGATTGTGATGGCCCCTGTTTTGCTTTTGTTGCCCAGAATTGCTTTTGCTATTCTAGGTTTCTTTTGGTTCCAAATGAATTTTAGGATTGTCTTCTCTGATTCTGTGAGGTATGCTATGGGTAATTTAATTGGGATTGCATTAAATCTGCATAGCAGTTTGGGGAGTATGGTCATTTTTCACTATATTGGTTCTTCCTACACAGGAGCGGGGAATATCTTTCCGTTTTCAGATATCTTTTTCAATCTCCTTTTTCAAAGTACTGTAGTTTTCGTTGTATAGATCTTTTACTTCCTTTGTTATATTGATTCCTAGGTACTTCATTTTTGTGGATGCTATTGTGAAAGGTGTTGTTTCCCTAATTTCTCTCTTGGTGAGTCTGTTGTTTGTGTACAGGAATGCTATTGATTTCTGAGTGTTGACTTTGCATGCGGCTATGCTGCTGAATTTGGTCATTAAATCTAAAAATCTTTTGGTGGATTTTTTGGGGTCTTCTACATAGAGTATCATATCATCTGCAAATAATGATAATTGAACTTCTCCTTTTCCTATCCTTATTCCTTTTATTTCTTTCTCTTGTCTAATTGCTCTGGCTAATGTTTCCAGAACTATATTGAATAAAAGTGGTGAGAGCAGACACCTTTGTCTTGTTCTGGATTTTAGAATGAAAGCTTTTAGTTTTTGACCATTTAGTATGATGTTGGCTGTTGGTTTCTCATAGATGGCTTTTATCAGATTGAAATAAAGACCGTCTATTCCAATTTTCTGCAGGGCTTTTATCATGAATGGGTGTTGGACCTTCTCAAATGCCTTTTGTGCATCTATTGAGATAATCTTATGGTTTTTGTCCTTGGCTCTGTTAATATGGTCATCACATTTATTGATTTGCATATATTGAACCATCCCTGCATCCCTGGAATGAATCCTGCTTGGTCATGGTGTATAATCTTCTTGATAATTTGTTGCATTCTGTTTGCCAGTATCTTATTGAGGATTTTTGTATCTATGTTCATTAATGCAATTGGGCTATAGTTCTCTTTTTTGGTTGGATCCTTATCTGCCTTTGGTATCTGGGTAATGCTTGCTTCTGGGAATGAATTTGGGAGTATTGCTTCTGTTTCAATTTCATTAGAGATTTTGAGAATTAGTGGCATTAAATCGTCTCTAAATTTCTTGTAGAATTCAGCAGTGAATCATCAGGACCTGGGCTTTTCTTTGTTGGTAGGTTTTTAATTACTTCTTCAATTTCAGTGGCTGATATTGGGTTATTTAGAGTTTTTATGTCTTCTTGATCCAGTTTTGGTAATTCATATGTATCTAGGAATCTGTCTATTTCTTCTGTATTTTCAATCTTATTAGAATACAGGTTCTCAAAGTAAGTACTGATGATCTTTTGGATTTCTGCAGGATCTGTTGTGATTTCACCCTTTTCATTCCTAATTGTATGAATTTGAGTCTTTTCTTTCCTTTTCTTTATAAGGTTGGTTAAGGGTTTGTCAATTTTATTTAATCTTCCAAAGAACCAACTCTTTGATTCATTGATTCTTTGTATTGTTTTCTTAGTTTCAATTGCGTTAATTTCAGCTCTAATCTTTATAATATTCTCCCTTGTATGGGCTTTGGGTTTGAGTTGCTCTTTTTTCTAGAAGCTTGAGGTTCAACATTAGGTTGTTTATTTGAGCTCGTTCTGTTTTTCTGATATGGGCGTTCAGTGCTATAAATTTCCCTCGTAGAACTGCTTTCCTTGTGTCCCACAAATTTCGGTAGGTTGTTTTGGCATTATTGTTCAATTGCAAGAAAATGTCTAATTTCTTCTTTAATTTCTTCTCTGACCCACTGATTGTTCAGGAGTGTGCTATTCAATTTCCATGTGTTTATGAAATTTTTGTGGTTCCTTTTGCTGTTTATTTCCAGTTTCAATGCACTATAGTCTGATAGTATGCATGGGATAATTTCAATTCCTTTGCATTTACTTAATATGTTCTATGAGCTACTATGTGGTCTAATTTGGAGAAAGTCGCATGTGCAGCTGAGAAGAATGTGTATTCTGATGTTCTGGGGTGGAACACTCTGTATACGTCTACTAGGTCCATTTGTTCAAGAGTTTGGTTTAGTTCTGATATTTCCCTGTTGACTTTCTGTCTAGTTGATCTGTCTATTTGTGACAGTGGCATATTGAATTTCCTCATTACAATCGTGTTGGTGCTTATTTGGTTTGTCATGTCCGTCAATATTTGTAGTATGTAATTACACATGCTGGTATTAGGTTCACATATATATTTATGATTTTCATCTCTTCTACTTGGGTTGTTCCCTTTACAAGGATGTAGTGCCCTTCTGTGTCTTTCTTAATGAGTCTTGGCTTGAAATCCACTCTCTGCAAATAGAATGGCTACCCCTGCTTTTTTCCGGGTTCCTGTCACATGAAATATAGTTTTCCATCCTTTGACTTTCAATCTATGAAGTTCTTTTTGAGTTAAATGTGTTTATTGTATGCAGCAGATTGCTGCGTCTTGCTTCCTGACCCATTCTGCCAGTCTGCTTCTTTTAATTGGTGAGTTGAGACCATTTATATTGATGGTTATAACTGACATATGTTGACTTATTCTTGTCATATTATTTACCTGTTCTTGGCTTCCTAGTTTTCCCTTCTGTTTAATTACTTGCCTTGCCTGAAGGAGTCATTCTGTTGTGGTTCCTGGAGTTGTAGTCCTCATTTTCTCTTTCCAGAATGTCCTTCAGAATATTTTGGAGTGCTGGTTTGGTGATCATGAATCTCTTCAGGTGTTCTTTGTCATGGAAGTATCTTACTTCTCCATCAATTTTGAAAGACAGTTTTGCTGGGTACATCAATCTGGGCTGGAAGTTGTTGTCTTTAAGGGCTTGAAATACTTCACTCCAAGCTCTCCTTAGCTTGATGGTTTGTGTTGAGAAGTCTGCTGTGATTCTGATGGGCTTTCCTTGATAGGTTATTTGCTTCTTTTCTCTAACAGCTTTTGATATTCTGTTCTTGTGTTGAATTTCTGGAAATTTGACTATTATATGCCTTGGGGTAGATTTTTGTTGATCATGGCTAATTGGAGTGCTGTATGCCTCATTTATCTGTATGTCCAGTTCTTTTTCCATACTTGGGAAATTTTCTGCCATTATTTCTGTGAACAGGTTTTTTATCTGATTTGTGCTATCTCCTGCTCTTTCATTGACTCTGATCAATCTTATGTTATATTTCTTTGTGTCATCTAGCAGCTGTTGTATTGATTTTTTATGCTCCCTTACCATTTTGAGGAACTCTTTCTTTTCTCAATTATTAATCACAATCTTGTCTTCTATATCTGAGACTCTCTCTTCACATTGTTGCATTCTACTGCCAATACTTTCCACAGAGTTTTTAATCTCTTGGATATCTATTTGACTCTGTTTCATAAATTCCATTTCTTTCCTGTGTTGAGCATTTATGGTTTCCATCATTTTTCTAAGCTCTTTTTTTTTATCTGTATCTGCTCTAGAGTCACTGATCATTTCTTTCATTCTGGAAATGATTTCTGTTTCGATGTTTCCTAGAGCCTCACTTATCTGCTTTGTTACTTCTGTTGTTAATGCTTCTAAGTGTCTGGGTGGGAAGCTTTCAGATTGTTCCACTTCATTACCCACTGGGTTTGCTTTTGGTGAGCTGGAGGTATGGGGTTGCATCTTATTTGTGTGTCTTCTCATTTTCTATTTTTTCTCCTTTATTTTAGTTCCTGGGTTGGTGCTTATGAATTGCCTGTGGAAGGTAGCTTTTTTTGTTAGTTTTGAGAACCTTTTGGAAGTGACTACTTCCTCAGAGAAGTCTTACAGGGTTAGCTGGTTTTTGTATTATGAGTCTGTTGCAAAATCTTGCCTCTTCAATTTGCTGGGGCTGAGAAGTTGCTGTTTATTTGGCCAGCCCTTAGTTCTTTGACCATGGCCTATCATGTTATTTGTGACCCTCTGCCAATCTTAGTCTTGGCATGCAAGGAAGAACTGAGTAGAACAATTTTGTCACCTTGGCTAAACTAGTACAATCAGCAACAATAATATCATCAGACACAGTCTAGAAAATAACAAACTCTAGTAACTATTTATCTGCTACCTTATACCTTCTGAACTAGATTTGTGTTTATATAACAGTATCCCCAATAAACCAGAAACTTGTATGCAGTAAATATGCCCTCCATACGGTGATTTTACTCTCAGTGGAGAAAATTCAAAAGAGATTTGGAGGAAAGGATAGAGAAATAAAAGAAAAGAAAGAGATGAAAACCAAGGTTGGAAGCCAGGAGGATATTATGCAAACTTTGGGGAACTGGTAAAGGAAAGAGAAGAAAAGGAGAGAAGCAAGAAGTAAAACAAGGACAGAACAAAAAACCAAAACAAAAAAAAAGCAAAAAACTAAAAAGTCACTTTCCTATAAAAAGAAGAAAGAGAGAAAAAAATTAGAAAAAGAAGAGCAGAGAGGGAAAAAATATTTAAAAAATAAAATAAAATAAAATGTCCACTTCCAGGTGTGTCTCTTCTGTCACTGGCAGACAGAGTAGGCAGACCCAGGTCCTTGTTGATTAATCCAGCAGTAGATTTTGGCAGGGTAGCGAGTGCTCTCAGCTGGGTTCAATAGCAAGGCTTCACCGGTTCCATTGAAGTCCAGCCTGATCACTGGCTGTGGGGTTGAAATCCAATTTGTTCAGCTGGAGATACACTGTGTGTCTCCCACCAGCTTGGACTCAGTTCCCTGCCAATTTGAACTTGGCTCCTTTCCCTCCTCCAATTTTAGTTTGAACTTGGCTCCTTTCCCTCGTCCAATTTTAGTTTGAACTCTGCTCCGCTTTGCCCCACCTTGCCCCTCCCCCCAGCACCAAAGGCCACTAGCAGCTTTTCTGAGTTCTGAGTTTGGCCCCTTTTCAAAATGGCAATCAGCTGATCGCCACCTTCTCCTGGGGGCAGTCTGAGATCAAATGACTCAGGTAACTCACCAGCCACTGCAGTCTTCAGTGTCCACGGCTCCGCTGCATTTGTGTGTCTTTCCGTGGAGGTCTCTGGGGGCTCCAGTAGTCACCATGCATCTGCAGGCTCAAACTGCATTACTCGCGCTGAGTGCTGGGGCCTCGAGTTGAAGCCGTGAGCTGCACTGTGTGCCGGGCCGTGTGGGGCTGTGTGCTGCTGCCGTGACCCCAGCCAAACCTGCTGTCGTAAGCCAGGCTCTGACCCAAGGCCATGAGTCCAGGCTGTGACCTGGGACTGTGACCTGGGGGCTGCAAGCTGAGACTGCAAGGTGGGGACGCGAACCAGAGCCGCGAGCAGGAGTTTTGGGAGAAACCGCTGTCCATCCGTCACCTTCCTCTTCTAGGATGGTCTCTCCTTTTGCTTTCCCTGTGGGCTTCAACTCTTGCTTCAGCTCCCTGCTGGGTCCTGAGAACACGCTTGCCTCCTTCTCTTCCCTAAATTCCTATATTCCAGTGTCTGGACAACAAATCTAGGAAAGGCTCTTACTCTCCTTCTCCCTGCATGTCTTCCTCAGTAAAACATCTTATGAAGATGTGTTTTTCCATTCTTATTCTTTATTCTACAGTGAAGTGTTGAAGTTGACACACTGTATTTCTAATCTTAACCTTACTTATCTATAGTTAAGGGTTAGCAACAGTGTGATTCCAAACCCCAGATTCCTACCAACATTTTTATCTTTTATTAATGGAGTTTTTGTCAATCCTTTCAGACACCTGAAATTTGAGGATCATACCTCAGCTACATGAAGAAGACTCAGGTCCACTACTTTATCAGGTCTCATTATGTATTAATTGAGAAAAAATGAAAAAGAGAAAAAGGTAATGAATGTGACCATTGTATGTAGAATGTACCAATACATGTTCTTGGTTTAAAATTAAAAAAAAAAGAAAAAGAGAAAAAGTTGCTGAAATTGTGTATAAACATCTTGGAAGTTCCACCATGTGTAATATTAGCACAAGAATCACCCATCTTATATGATGGTTTTTATATTGTTTTATTAGTGCATGTTAGTTTTACTGAGTTCTTGGTGTCATTTTTATCATGCTTGTGCACACACATAACATTCTTGGATCTACCTGAAACATTTAAATTGAGGGGGTCCCAGTCTGATTTATAACTGTTTTTACCTGAACCTATGGCACAAAATTCACCTCACTTGGCATCAGACTGAAAGCAGAATATTTACATATAAAATTTTTATTGGTCTTTTCCTGAATCAAAGTTCAGAAACAATGCTTTAGGTACATTCAGGCTTTCAGAAGAGGTGCACTGATATTGCCTGTTTTATTGTCATTATAACCATAAAACCATTTGAAAATATAAACATTTAGCAATATTTACTTCACAACTGACATTTTGTGATTAGCTGTGAAATTTAAGTTCTTGATATTTCTGCATGAGGATCTTAAAATAGGTGATTAAAAAAAATATTGTGAATGCTGCTACTATGTGCCACTCAACAGCAAGGTAGGATCATACGCACATTGTGATAGGTCCTTACCTATCCTGTTCACCAGATCTGCTTTTTTACCTGGTCTATAGTTCTTTGGGCCTTGTCTAAAAAAGGAGGAAAGGGCAGACAGGAAAGCTCCAGTCCAAAGAAGCATCAGTGATTATGCCGGCTTACTGTGAGCAAAAGAAGGGTCTATTCAATGTGAAACAAAACATTTTATTTTTAATTTCTCCCGTGAGCCAGAAATGATATAAAATCTGAGGAATCAGAAATGAAAGATGTTTTCCAATTACATGCCTATAGCTAATAACAAAATGTCCCATTATAGAAAAAGGAAAATGATAAATTCTGATGCCAGGTGTATTATTAAAATGGGATGAAAATTGATTATTTCATACTTAGTTCTATTAATAATAAAACCTAAATCGTATTTTAGCCTCTTACATGCATCAACTATTAATAACAGAAGGAGTGTACATTAACTGTTTAATCCATGCTTGACACAGTTGTGCCACCTAGAAATCAACTTCAATGACAGTGCTGAGTCTCACTGATAGAAATAACCTCTGCATGTTACAGAAAGAATAAGTGATGGAGTCAGAATTCAAAATTAAATTGTCAGTCCCTGCATTTGATCACAGCACTTTTTCTCTGTTTCCAAACCACCAGAATGCTTATAGCAAAGGTTTGGAGGTCTACATCAAACTTTTGTCTGAGGAACATTAAACACTTCCCAGTTTCCTGAGCAGGAATTAAATCAAACCTTGAGTTGATTTCCCATCTTGGGATTGATAAGAATGAACAAAGGTTGGAGGAGGACTAAGGAAGCTTCCATAAAAGCCTGGAGCGCGGGACAAGACTGAGATCAGTACCAATCATTGTGGGCATTTTCTGTCTTTGACCTTTGCCTCTGACCTCAGAAATCCTCCCTATAGTGTATGCGGCAGGTGTCACCTCTCCTCTCTCCTGTGATCTACTTGGAACCCTGATAAGTATAGCACAGTGAGAAACGGGTCACTTCCTGGAAAGACACGGAAGAGAGATGGGTGCTTGGAGTATCTAAGGAACTGTGTGCTGGACTAGCCTTGGAAGATGCCCTGTGTGTATTATCAGAGCACCTTGTGTATTCAAGTCTTCCCCTTTCTTTGCTTAATACCTTGCAACTGATTACACAAAACAAAGTTATGCTCTTTTTTTTTTACTCTTAAATATACTTGAAAAACATTACACAGATAAAAGGATACAAATTTACAGGAAGACATAACTCAGAGGTTGTCTTTCAGAAATCCCTCAATTTATGATGCTGTGACTGTCCTCATCATTACACTCATAATCCTTTTGAGGTGCTGAGTAAACAGTTTACATTCAGCCAAAATGGACTATTGTGTATTAGACGAGTGTGGGAAGCAGGATGAGCGTGAGTGCAAGGAAATATCGACTGAGATGTTTGGTCCCCCATGACAGTCATGTATATACTTCAAAGTCCTCATAGCTACAACTGTGCACAGTGCTGTCAGTCAGTTTCATTATCCGGCTTGCATGTGTCCGTTCTTGGTGGGAAACAATTGTTACAATAGTCCTTCCTCATCCATCCTCCCACTCAGCACATACTAAGGAAGGCTGCATCTCTACAGAGTTATGGCCAAACTCTGTGAATCCCTCGCCACTCACCTGCTTAAGGACCAGTGAAAGCTCCAGGTCAACCCAGAGAATCAGCCAAGTCAGAAAA
>PVJO010033189.1:0-12353 GCA_004026905.1 Hystrix cristata
CCAGATGCTGGGCCCCTTCACCATCATGATCCAGAAGGTTGGTGCTTTCCCGAGCCTCCCTCTCCTCAGCCCCCGCAACTTCCTGTGTGGAGGGACGGGGCAAGCAAAGAGGAGTGTCCACTCTGAATGGAGCTGGTGGAACCGCAAGGACTTCCTGCTCACAGTGGAGAGAATAATGATCCCATCTTTCTTCCTCTTCTCTGTTTTTTGTAGATGATTTTTGGGGACCTAATGCGTTTCTGCTGGCTGATGGCCATGGTCATCCTGGGATTTGCCTCAGGTAAGAGCACTATGGCTTCATCCAGGACATTGGATCCAGGTCTTAGGAAACCTCATATATACTGTTACACTCCATTTTGTTATTTCCTGTTAGAAAAAAAAAAAAAAAGAAAAAACAAACCTTTATCCCTGGGCTCAGGACCATCCGGGCTGGCTGAGAAGGTAGCCTCATATGTTATGAGTCAATAACACTCATAGACCAGCCTCCCTGGAAGACCTTTGATGGAGAGACAGTGAGAAACCCTTGGGGGAGAGAGAGAGAGACATTAAACAAGACTGGCCATTTGTGGAAATCACAAAATTATGTGGGGAAACAAGGACAATTAGAGGTTTAATTGTTCAAGTTCTCCTCTGTTTCTACAGTTCAGAAGAAGCATACAGAGGTTAATGATATACGATGTGCTTTCTTTCCGTATGTGTTCATTAAAAGTTGAGAAAAAATGAAATTATTAGAAAAAAGATGTATAGAAAAAAAATTTGAGGAGTTTCAGCATAACAGGAAAACAGAAAATGAAGAGTGGGAAAGAGAGACCAAAACAACTGGGGCAGTCAGGGACTCTCTCAAAGCACAGCAGGATGGGGGGAGCAGAAGAAAGAGCAACACAGAAGGGCCAGACAGAGAGCCGATGGGTATTAAGAGGACGTAGACGAGGAGGGGAGAATTCTGAGAGGTGGAAAGTGGAAGGCAGTCACCCTTATTCAGTCCTCAGCATCTGTGGCTGCTCATCCACTAGGTCCGAGCTTTGACGACCCCTCCAATTCTAGAGGACCATGATTCATTGCCGAGAACTCCACACTATCTCCAGAAATTTCCCTATTCAGTGTTGTTTCCCACAAAACAGGAGATGAATAGCTACCCAGATCTAATGTATGAAAGGACAAAACTGTAGTAGTCTGGAATATTCCACTCCCCTGAGCCCCATGTACCCTTCCTCCCCTCCTATGCCCTGACTACTTCTGCACATATACAGATTACAAAATAGAGCAATGGCAATGTCGTGGTTTCCTGTACATGTCTTGTACTTGGAATCCCCTGAATGATCACTTCTTGACCACAGCCCTTAATTTTTCTTAAATAAGGAATCAGTCCTTTGCAGTAGACCCTATTTCTACTCTTAAAAACTTCTTGTTGATATTTCAATTCCCTATGAAGAGAGCAGCTCTATAAAGTGTCCAGTAGTGTCCTTAGTTTCCAGAGTACCAACTAGCATCCAGGAGGCTACACTCTCAGCACAGAAAACTTTGCAGGGATGGTGGTGGTTCAGGCTCACCTTGGGAAGCTCAGAGTGATGAATGGTTTCCTAGAGGCCATCAAGATGGAGAAAGTACTACCCTTTTACCCTTTGTATGTGCTCTGTTCTTCAAAAGTGTTCGAGGTTCCACGTGTACTTTTAATAATGTATCTTTCAAAAATTTGGTTTCCAAAAATGTGAGAACTTGTTAGATGACTTACTACTTGTTAGGTAGACATGTGCACACATAAATTTTTCATCGATGGATGAGTATTAATTATCATTATCCATCATAATCAAATTATTCATATGACATCTTAGCGTTGGTTCCACAAATGCATATATATATATATAGAGAGAGAGAGAGAGAGAGAGAGACAGAGAGACAGAGAGACAGAGACAGAGAAATGGAGGACTTAAACCAGGTAGGGTGAATGCTAACCAGTCCCATGCTTATGGTGATATTTTTGTTTCCTCATCTCCACACCCTTTTCCTGGACGGAGAAGCGTTCTTTATCATCTTCCAGACAGAGGACCCATCCAGTCTGGGGGAGTTCTCTAACTACCCCACAGCATTGTTCAGCACCTTTGAGCTGTTCCTCACCATCATCGACGGCCCCGCCAACTACACCGTAGACCTTCCCTTCATGTACAGCATCACCTACGCAGCCTTTGCCATCATCGCCACGCTGCTCATGCTCAACCTGTTTATCGCCATGATGGGCGACACCCACTGGCGCGTGGCCCAGGAACGGGATGAGCTCTGGAGAGCCCAGGTGTGTTTGTTAGTTGACCATCTTGCTAAGCGTCGGGGGATGGGAAGAAAAGTCAAATTGGGGTATGTTCTGATGGGTCACTCTTAGGAGAGTCACAGAATAATTTGGTGGGTCTATCAGTGCTGCAAGGCTTATATAAACTTCAGATACACAGAGATGGGTGGAAAGAAGCACATAAAATGGAAGACAGAGGAAGGTGGTGCTGTTGGTCACAGGTGAAAAGTAGATCCACTATTCCTCTTTGAATCCCTTGGAGACTACAAAGCATTTTCTTCTTGTATATTCTATTTTTTAACTTTGGACTTTATCTTTTATTTGATTCTAGAAATCTTTATTTCTCCATGATCTTTTCTTTGTTTCCTCATAAAATAGAACTAAACAGTTACACTTAGAAGAACTCTAACTACTTGACATAACCATTTACTGGTCAGAGGGACATTTATTATCTTCTTTAATGCTAATTAAGATCTTGTTATGTTGTATGTGTGAACAGGGATGGGGAAGGAAAATTTTTCTATGTTTTGAAAGTTTTTGTTGTTAGATATTAGATAGGTTCATGTTGGTTATGCCTTGTATCAGAGCCTCATGCACTTGTAGGTGGAGCTTTTGGGAATTGGCTGGATCTAGGGTGTGTAAATGTATAAATAAGGGTGTGTGAAGATGGATGAAGGGTGTGATAACTAAATTAGTCTACAGATTGGTTTAGCACAGTCTGGCTGTAGATAATGGGAAGCCCACCCTGGTTGTGGTTAGCTTCACCCACTTGTAGCCTGGATGGAATGAAAGGGGGAGGGAGGTTTGCTGCTGCTGCTTCACTGCTTGTTTTCTCCTGCCTGCCTTGCCATGGACTGTTTCTCCTCTGCCCCTCTATCATGCCACCTGCTTTGGAGTCAGCAGACTATAGACTGAAACCTCTGCAAACTCTGAGCCAAAATAAACCTTCCCTCCTTTAACTTGTGAGTGTATTTTGTTTCAGCAATGACAAAAGTAACTAAGACAATGTTGTGTTAAACTGAGACCTGCCTTCCTATAATTCTATTCTTTGTCCCCTCTATTAGTCAGGATTTACAAAGGAATAGATTTAATGTGGGACACATAAATTTGTAGGATTATCTTATAATATTCACCCAAAAAGTCAAGTGCAGAAGAGTGCAAGGGATCTGTCTGCCTGCTAGAGACCCGAAGAATCCAGTGAGGGCCTGGATCCCACAGCAATGTCTCACTTGAGTCCAGCCATAGGCCTAGAGCCCACGGCAATGTCTCATGCAAGTCTGTATTGAGGATCTGCACCGGAAAGGCCCAAGGACCAGTGGTGGAAGCTAGAAAGTCTGCACCGGCAGGGCGAAGGGTCTGTGCCAGAAGGCTGAGGGATCAACGCTGGAGCCAGGAAATGACACTAAAGACAAAGACAGAAAACCAGAGCTCCCTGAAGAGAACAACAGCTATCACTGGCAATGGTGAGGACTGGGCTCCTCTTGTGATAAGAAGAGCTGGATTTGTATCAGGAAGACCAGGCACAACAAAGCTTCTCCTGTGAAATCGGCAGCGTGCAATCTTCCCTTTGCATTCTCCTTTCATGGGTCTTTTAGCAGCAGTCCTCAGGTGGGTCTTCTACACCCAGAACAGCAATGACTCAGTTCAGCTGTGTGTTCTCACTCAAATTGACCATCAAGTAATCCACCACAGCCCCTGAAAATTTCCTCTGCTACACCGGAGAGCACATTCTTCTGTGTCTGCATTACCACTCTGACTTGCAAGTCATGTAGCAATAGTCCTTCCGAGAATGCTGTGTGTTGAGGAATGTCCAGGACAGTGCTGGCGAACCTTTTAGAGAAGAGTGCCTAAACTGCGACCCCAAACCCACTTATTTATCGTGAAGCATCAGCACTGCAATTAAACCTGAATACTGAGGTTTTAGTTTAGAAAAAAACAACTCATATATTAGCACTGTTTATCTTACAAGAAAAACAACACACATGCCATAGATTTGCCACCAGTGGGGAGCTGGGGCACAACCTACATCTCCATGGAAAGACAGACACAAAGCAAATGACTTCACAGAAGCCTGCACAACTGCAGTGTAAAAGTGTCCAGAGAAGGACAAGCAGCTGAGGGGAGGCCGCAAAGCCGGAGCTGGACTGGAATGTTGGACAATGACATTCAAGATTAAACCCCCAAAATGGGTAAGAGTCAGCTGGCTGCGGAGGATAGAGGTCAGCATTTATAGACATGAGGACTCATGATTACAGGAACAGAGAACCAAACTCAAACAGACTTTTTCTTTTAGCAATGGAAGGAGGAAGTATGGATTCTCATAAGAGGAATGTTTAGAGAATTAAACCAACTTTAAGGATGGCCAGAACCAGATCTCCATCTCACCCATTCTTTGGGTTTCCCTATTTTGTGCTCTTTCATCCTGACTCCGTCTTTTAAGAAAAGCTCTGCCATCCCTTTGTGGAGATAGATCCAGAAGGAATGAGCAGATGCCCGGTAGTGCATGATCCTAAGGGCCCCATTTATGTTGCATCCAGTGAATCTCCTGAGGTTGGGCTTTCAAATGGAATCTTTGGCTCCAGAAAATTCTGCCTCGGTTCCATGTCCTGGCAGTGAGTTTGGGTCCTAGATCCATCTTTGAATTTCAGGGGAGACCCAAACTAGAGTGGTGGTGGTGGTGATGGTGATGAGGGTGAGGTCTCCTCACTTCAGTCTGTTGAGGAGAACAGATTAACACACCAGGACCGGGTGCATACTCTCATCAGCAGACTCTGAGTGGAGAAGGGGCGAGCCTCTGAAGGAAAAGTAGGTTCTGATACCCAAAGGAAAGGGAGCTTGAATGATTACAGAAGAACCATAAAAATCCTTTTCGAGGAAAAGAGGACCTATCCAGAAAAGGGAACAGTATGATTGGAAGTCCAGAGGCAGGCGAGAACCCAGCACAATTGAAAAATAAAGTAATGAGACAGACGAGGAGTGGAAGAACATAACATAGGGAAACAGCTGTTTTAAGAATTGTCAGCTCCTTCAATCAATAAGGTGCTGTGGCCCCATCCCATCCTGACTGTTCTCTGTCTGTGTGCCAACAGGTCATGGTCCTTTTGAAATCAGAAGGTCTGTGATGTGATGGGAGCAACGTAGACCACAAAGAGCTCTTGCCTTTCCTCACTTTGAACTAAATAATACCATTAATAGCTTCTAAAATTAAGTCTTTTACTAAAAATCTAACTGCCTCTATGATTATTATTAACTAGAATTTTTGAAATATGATTTAAGTCAGCTCCATAAATGTAAATAAAATACTTTGTATTTGAAATGTTTTACATTTCATGTTATTGATTTTAGAACAGCATTCTGGTTTGGTGAGATCATTTTTTACTGCTTTTACACCCCACATATTGTGTCTCCATCCCAGTCATATGCCACAGGCATATTTGATAGTCTGTGTTTCATCTGGGTGGTTAATGAGGGCTGGGCAAAGAACAGAACATTGACATGGTATTAGAAATTTCCCTGCCAAATATCCAGCCATTAATTGGCACTTTTCCATTTTAACATAGAGATGTTTAATTGGCTGCAAATTTCCTGAACTGGAGTAGCATTATTTCATCCCTGAGATCATAGAGGTTTCTTTAGCCATTTTACTTAAATCAAGATCATTGGTCTGTGGCTGTCCTATGGGAAGGAAAAGAGATTAGTGTGAAATGACTCATTTCCCATGAATCTGAGTAATAGTGGAGGAGTCATTCTTTTATTCAAAACGTGAAATATCATCTTTTTTTCTGACAAGCAACATGGGTTAGCAGTCTTGGGGCAGAGTGGAGGTGGAAGAATGGTGGCCCTCACCACTGGTCTCTGGGGTCCTCATTTCATGGGTTGCTTTGGGTTCCCTTTGTGTCCCAGCATCTCTCTGGATCTTGATGGCTCTTTCTGAGCTCTTTCTCTACCTGTCACTCCCTCCAGGTGGTGGCTACCACGGTGCTGCTGGAGAGGAAGATGCCCCGCATCCTGTGGCCCCGCTCGGGGATCTGTGGGTGCGATTATGGCCTTGGGGACCGCTGGTTCTTGCGGTGAGTGACCACGGTACATGTGACCTGCAGACATCTTTCACAGTGGTAGTGTGGGCAACCAAGAGACTATGCTAGCCTGCCTTGAGAAAGAGATGGGCCTGAAAGTAAGGAATTATTCCGAATGTGCCTCAGGGCCGCCATGTGTGAAAGTTTATGTGGATGTGACCACACTCAGATCGGTGCTGCAGCTCCCGGGGTATACAACTCTGTCCGATCTTCTTCCCTCCTGGCCCCTGTTGTCAGTATACCCTGGCCTCCAGTCTAACTTTGCCCTTCGTGCTTTTCCTTGTCTTCTGACTGGGCTCTTTCCTCCTCACACGTATTTCCTGAATTATGTCCTCTCAAACTTTTGTACTCGTATATCCTGGTGTCTCTCTTTTCTCTACACATTTGCTTATTAGGCAGCACAGACTCTCCCCTCCAAATCCTGCCTCCTCAGCCTCTTTCATCTCACTCCCAATTTTGCCTCTACTCTAATCCTCTTCTCCTTACTCGATCCCTGTTTCTCTCCCCGTTTCAATCCGCTCCTGTCCTTCTCTTTACTCACCATCCCGTTTCCTCCACATTCGTCTCTGTGTCTCCTTACAGTCCATCATCTCTCCTGGCTTTACCTGAGTTCCTTCTACTTTCCCCTACCAGGGTTGAGAACCACCAGGATCAGAATCCTTTGCGAGTTCTTCGCTATGTGGAAGCTTTCAAAAGCTCAGACAAGGAAGAGGGACAAGAGCAGCTTTCTGAGAAACAGGCCTCTGACAGTGAAACTCTGGCCAGAGCCTCTCTGGCCCTCCACACGCCCACCCTGTCCAGAAACACATCCCAAAGCAGTGGCAGTCACTGGGGCTGGGAGGTCCTTCGTCGAAACACCCTGGGACACTTGAATCTTGGATGGGATGTTGGTGAGGGGGATGGAGAGGAGGTCTACCATTTCTGATGAGGATCTCTGCTGTGTGTGATCTGACTCCAGGTGGCCTGGGGTGGGACCAAGAGGGAGATGCAGTTACCTACCTTTCATGTCTGGTAATTGTGCGATAGTATACACAGAGTAATCCCTAAAGGTCTTGTCTCACCCTTCCCATCAGCATCTTTAGAGATGGGAAGTGTTATGTATTGTGGCACATATCTTACAGGTTCCTGGAAGTCTCATATCTTAAGAAAAGCAGGTATCTTTCTGAACAAACTTGAACTTGGAACCCGAGGAAGGGAGGGTAAATTAATGTCTGCACATCTCTCTTATGCCCCAGGCTGGCACCAGAAGGTAGTAAGTTGTGGGGCCTGCCTGGTTCCCCAGGACATACATGGGAAGGGTCAAGCATGGCGTGGAGGTTGTGGCCTTCCTTCTTTTCCTAACCCCCTTTAGGACCAAACCCCCACTAGAAAACTGCAAGAAGAAAGGTTCCTTATCCTTGCTTTCTTTAAATTTTCTCTTACTATAGTAAAATACATGAATAGGAAGCCTATCATTTTAATCTTTTATAGAAGTACAATTGTCTGGCATGAAATACATTCATATTATTGTACAACTATACCATTCTTCACGTACAGAAGTTTTTCACAAACTGAAAGTCAAACCTGTGAAGAGCTAACCCCCACTGTTCCTCCCCCAAGTCTCTGATAACCAATATTGTTCTGTGACTTGGACTTTTCTATGTACCCCATGTCAGTAGAATTATGCAATGTTACTTCTATTGTGTCTAGCTCATTTCATTTAATATTATCAAGGTTTCAACCTTCTGTAGCAGGTATCAGAATTTCATTCCTTTTTAACACCAAATGATGTTTCCTTCTGCACACACACACACACACGCACCACGTCTTGTTTATTCATTCACTTATCAATGCACATGTGGCTCCTTTAGTTTTACTTTTTGGTATTCTGACTAATGTTGCCATAAAAATGGAGCTTAAATTCAAGTTCCTCCTCTAAATTTGTTGGGAATATACCTAGAAATGGAATTGCTGGGTCACAGCGCAATTCTGTGCTTGAGAAATTGCTATATCGTTTTCCACATTTTGCCATTTCTGTGGTCCCTCCTAATCTCATATAGTTTTGATGTGCTCACCCCTAAAGAAGAAGGGTAGTGTGCATGGATTCATACACTTATTTATGGGACAGTTATAAGTTTTTAGAAAATGTTTATTCAAGTTCGTGGCCTCATTTTGAATTGGATTCTTTTATTGTTATCGAGTTGCCTGATCGTAGCCTTTTGAGGGTCAGAGTTTGACATTTTGCGTCTCGTTTTCATCCCCGTGTGTTTTTGACATGGGCGGTTAGTTAAACCTTCGTGTGCTCTGGTGGCCCAGTGATTCCTCCTTGAGACTCTCCCTGCTCTGTACTCCAGGTGTCTATTTTGCAGCTCATCAGCCATCGCCGAGCCTGGAGGCAGGAGCTCTGGCCTGGTATCTGGAGGCTGACATGCTCCACACTCATCTCTCTTCACTCCTTCGCTGAGTTTTGTAGTACACAGCGATAATAAAGGCCCAACCATCTCTGCTAGAAGGACAATTTGGAACCAGGTGTCCCAGGTGCCCATTACGAGGCCTCATCCACAGCCTCCTTTCCGTCCCTGGCCCTCACATCTCACGTCAGTCTTGTCATCACCTCTAACGAAAACCACAACTTCTAACCTCTAATGAAAACCACAACTTCTAAGAAGACTGCTGTCTAGAGTGGCGAGGAGGTCGGGGGGACTTGTGAAACCACAGACAGAATCATTCAGGTACACAAATGCAGAGCTGTGTGCCCAACAGCAAAGGATCCTACACATACACGCACACACACACAAAGACGGCAGACTGGTATGCACATCAGCGGTGTGGTGTTTAGATGCCAGTAGTGGTGTGGTGCTTAGATCTAGCCTTAGTTCAGATCTGTCTCCCAAGCCCCCGACGTGAACAGCCACCCATCGATTGGTCCGCTCTACCTGAGTGATTTGTAGACAAGTCAAACCTGACGGGTTCCAAACTGGACACCAAACCTGCTCTTCCTCACCAGACCTGCGCCCCGACTGGTGTTTCTGACCAAATAGGTAAGTGGCACCACAATAGACAAAGTTGCCTGAACCAGAATCCTGGGTGTCAGCCCTCAGCGCTTCCGCTTCTGTTCTCGTACCCAGGAAACTACCCGTCTTGTAGATATTTATCCTTGAAACATTTCCTCTGAAAATTACCTGATTTTGTTTAGACAGAAAAGAAGCTTTCTTACTTTTGCCCCAGCCTCTCAGAAATTTTCCTCAGGGAATTTTCACTAATCAAATCTGCTATTTATTCTTATAATAACACTCTCAGTGTAAATTGGAAAGAATGTTTCTTGCAGTTTAGTGCATTTAAACACCTGTTCCGTACCAATAGAGGATTTTTTAAAATCTCATTTGTTTGTGTCTCTCCAAAATCTGCTGCCATTCTTCTGAAGTGGACCGTCCCTTTCTCCCTCCTTTGTTCTCTCTCTGTCTCGCTCTGTCTCTTTCTGTCTCTGTCTCTGTCTCCGTCTCTGTCTCTGTCTCTGTCTCCGTCTCCATCTCTGTCTCTCTCTCTCTCTCTACGTTTCTCTGTCTGTGTGCTTTTTTCACCAAGGTTAATATTACAGTATTTCTAGTTACTGGATAGTAATTCTCCTTCCTGTTGACCTTGATGACTTATGGATTTTCTACCTCTCCACAGCCGCTCCCTTTTCATCTTTGTAATTTTTATTTCATGGGTTTTAGCATGAAGACCAGACATTTCCTGAGGGGGGGTGTGAGAGTGCTGTAGGGTGGGGACAGTCCCTGACTGCTGGCTTGCTGGGCGAGAGACTTCCTGCTCTGTTCCGAATCATTTCTATCTCTCTTGTGTTGCACCTCCTAGATCGTGGTTGCAGATACTTGTTTAAATATCTTTGTGCTTAGCAGACTACAAACAACACAGAGACAAAGACGGTGCCCATTTTATTCATTACTGTGTTCCCAGAACCTGGCATAATTCCTGCTACAATGTATTGTGAAATGGTCATTAAAGCATCTGTTAATGATTGGCTTATTTTAGTTTTTAATCTCACTGATCACACAGGCCTTTAGGTTTTCTTGCATCTGAAGGGTGGTGAAACAGCTTGTCTTTGATGAGGGTGGACTAATTTAAGAAGAACAAATAACCTGAGTGGAGACACATGAGAAAGTACAAAAACAGTGCGAATGTGATTAGTGCAAATTTTTTCAAGCTTAAATGACATGTATTGTGTGTGAGAAAGACAGAGAAAGGGACACAGAGAAAGACAGAAAGAAAGTACAAAACAGGAGGAAGGGAAGGGGGACAGGGACAGGAGGACACGCGGTGACACTTGCTGACAAAGGAGGAGGAGAGACAAGAAGGAAGAAGAGGGTGTGAGGAGGAAGGCAGAGAGGGAGGAAGGCTCAGCTCAGACCAGGCTCGGACACAGAACTCCCTGAGTCCTCGGAGCCTTCTGTGAGGAGCATCAGAATGACAGGCCGGGCTCCTCACTGGCTGTCCTTGCTGTGTGGGCAGCTTTTCCAGGCTACAGACTCAGCTGAGGAGTTAGCGCCGGCCTCCTCGCTCTCCCCCACACCATCCCGCCCACCTCTGGGCTCTTTGTCCAGGGACGATCCCAGCTCCCCGCTGACCTGAGGCCAGCTCAGGTAGCAGCGGCCCCATCCTGGTCCCCACGCACAGAGCCCTCAGGAGAGCCGTGCCCTTGGCAGAGGACGGGCACTGCCGCCAGCCTGGCTGCAAACGCCAGCTCTGCCCGCAGCATCAGCTGAGGGAAGCTGGACACGACACAGTGATAGGATGACCCCTGACTCGTCCACCCCGCACGGTTGTGAGCGCGATGTGCTTGTGAGAGCACGCGCTTACCACACCGCGCTGGTGGAAGGATGCTGCGCCCCTGGGCCTGCCCCGCTGGCTCTCTGGACTCGCCCCTCTGCACTCCCTCAGCCTGCCCAGGCTCTGCCATCTGCCTCAGGAATAGCGAGGTCAGGGGCAGAGATGGAAGCGCCACAGGCTGTGGCTTGGGCATGGTGGCCCCGACCTGGTGTCTAGGGCCCCTGAGTCAGAGAGGACTAGTGGGACTGAGAGCAAAGTCCCTCCTCCAGAGTCTCGGAGCCAGCCCCTCTTCTCCTCCACCCTCACTTTCCCTCCCTGCTCCACCTCCAGAGAGGGCGGTGGCAAGACATCGGTGCTGGTCCTTCCTCCTTTCTCCACACACACGTCTCTAGTCCCATCTGTCTCTGCTGGGCAGGAAGGAGGCAACAGCTGGGTCCCGCACCCACTGTGCAATCCCTTTGGTTCACAGAGGGCTGACCGTTCTCTCTGCTCGGGTCACAGGCCCCTGGGATAAAGGAGCTCAGTTTCGGAGGGCGGCAGTGACCGGGGACACAGGTGCTCCTGTGCGCTCACCCGCCCTCCACTTCATCCCAGCTGCGGCCCCCTAACTGCCTTTCCAGACAATAAACCTTTCAACACCAGATGGCCAGCCATTTCTGTGTCTGGTACACCCCTCACATACATTTCATCCTGGTTGCAGACTGGAAGGGCACTTGCTAAATAACTCACAGTTTCCTTAGCACAGCTCATTTTTTCACTAAACATATTCTTCATGTCAAGTCTTCCAAGAGCAAGGAAGAAGAACTTGATATGGCCCAGCCTCTTCCTTGGAGAGTGTCCTGGGGGAAAGAGGCAAGTGGACGGAAGCTGTCCTCAGGTCCTCCTGCATTCCCAGCAAGAGGTGGCATCACTCGGGGGCAGGGACCTGCCCGGCTGGGGGTGATGGGTGAGGGGGAAAGAGAGAAACCTCTGGGAGCAGCTGGAGCTTACAAACCAGATCATCTGGGGTGACTTCCACCTCGCACCCCACCTCTGGCCCCTTGGTGCCCCTGCATGTTCCCTTGGACCAGTGCTGAGTAAACCAGGCGGCACATTCCGACACCCCACTCCCATGGGCCAGGGACCTTCATGCAGGCCAGCACCACATCCCTGTCCCAGAATCCCGCATGGCGGGGTCAGAGGAGGTGAGA